>JARVGV010000646.1:24598628-24613855 GCA_031762435.1 Hypsolebias longignatus
GTGCGACTTGTTTATGGATTTTTCCAAATTATTGGACAAAATTGGACAATGCGACTTATACGGCGGAA
The DNA here is from genome assembly GCA_031762435.1 of Hypsolebias longignatus. Taxonomy (NCBI): domain Eukaryota; kingdom Metazoa; phylum Chordata; class Actinopteri; order Cyprinodontiformes; family Rivulidae; genus Hypsolebias; species Hypsolebias longignatus. Next base: position 24,598,697 of record JARVGV010000646.1, read on the forward strand.
AATACGGTACAAAAGAGTACTCTGAGTGGTTGGGCAAACTGACCTTGAGGCATGCCAAGGCTTTGCATCCACAAACTCTGGTGTCCACGTCGTCGTCTTCCAGCATCTCCAAACAGTTTACCAAAGCCTGAAGACGTGAACACAACATATGCAGAGATTATTGTCTTGAGAACATCAAGTCCAAGGCTGCTGCTGTATCTACAATATGCATGTGATGTGGCAGAGTGTTTCATCCATCACCTGCTCTCTCTGCTTGTGCTGACCAGCCAGGATTCTCAGCACGGAGCTGGCGGAGGCCAACACTTTTTGTCGTGGATCCGTCAGTAATTTTGCCATGGTTTGCATCCCTTCTCTCTGGAGGCTGCACTCTGAAGGAAGGTGCAGAGTCTCTACGATCACATCCTGGTCCCTCGACAAAAGGTTCTGCACCAGTTCCACTGTCGGACAGTTATGAATTAAAGAAAAACACTCAAATTAGTTCAACAAATTTTTTTTTTCTTTTACAGAACTGGAATATTTTCCTCTGGTGTTTGAATTTCTGTAAAAGCAAAGATTATGTCGTTTTCTAGCTTGTATTGTCATGTTTTTACCCTCTTCTGTGAGAGCAATGATGTGAAACTCCATGTCGCTGATGCCGTTGGACTCCAAGTAACTCCACAGCTGGAACAGAGTCACAACTGGCTCGTCTCTGTTGCCTCGCTGTGGAAACCTCTGCTCCAGAACTCGCTCAACCAGACACGAGAGCACTGGAAAAACACAGGTATTAACCTGCCGCATACACGCCGTTGTGAACCGTGCACACGCACACGTGTTGCTTTACCCGTGTCTGCTCTCTCACTCAGCATACTGGAGTACAGTGTAGACAGCGTACTCATGAACGTTCTAGCAGAGACGCAGTACAGACAGTCATCCCCCACACACCGTTCCCACAGCGGCACGACTCCACCACACTGGTCCAGCTCTGGTATCACTGGAAGAGCAGGTAAAGGACATCAAAGGTCAAAGCAGGCAGCAATAAGAAAAAAAAAAATTTGTACAAGTTACGAGAAATTTAATTGCTCGGTTAAAACTGGCTTTTGCTGCGCTTTTATTTTGAAGGTGAGCAGCCGAGTCTCCCTGAAAATTGTTATTATTACCATCATGTCAGCATCAAGAAAACACAAAAACTGCTAACGAATGCCACATTTTAACAAGATGTGAGCTGTTGTGTTTATTTAGAAGAGCAGTGAGCGGAATAAATTAAAAATTAAAACGCTCTCAAACAAACACACGGATTACATGGGAGTTAACTATCAGCTCAACTGCATCTTCCTTAAGGCTCCATTCTAGTTTTCTTGGTTTTGTTGCCTTTGGGGTCAAGTTTTCAAGAAATGCACAATTGTTTTCAATAGTTAGCATTTTATATTGAAATATAGTATTTATAAATAATTAAAAAAAAGGTTTGGATATCATCGAAGGAGTGCATATTGCTGTGGAGGCCATCTTGAATAAGGTTGACTCCAATAGTTTTCATTCAACTCTATCCAATGAGATATTTGGCTAACACGTTTGACACATTATTGTACCTTCGGCAGGATGCTTGAGGCGGTGTGGGTCGTCCATGATGATGTGATGGATGATTTTAAAGACGCGAGCCTCCCTCAGCAGTTTGTCCAAGGCGTACGTGGCTCGGCATTGCAGAGGACCAGACACACCCAGGTGCTGCAAACGTAACGAGACGTGTCACCAACCAGGAGCCTTAAAGTCTTCGTCCTAACAACAGCATTTACGACGTTTCGACATCTTTAATACAATAAAACCTTTATTTATTTATTTATTTATTTATTTATTTTTTACATTTGCAAAGGAGCAAACAGTCTCATTTTGATTTTCAAAGAACCCTCTGTGTCCAAGCTCAACAGTAACTCGTGCTTTGATGTTGAAAGTATCGTTTCTGTCCTAAACACCATTTATGCTCATTTTGATCTCTGCTGACCTGATGCTGAGAAGACCATAATAATCATAATCACTTTAAAAATGATTGTCAGCTGCATATTTAGACTTAAATTAACACAAAACAGTGGTCATTAATGGATAAATAAAAATATATATTGGTAGATGAGGCTTTTGTTAAATGGATTAATAGCAACGTTGGTGCACTTTACTGCCAATAGTCAGAGTTACGAGTCTCTGCAGGTTTAAGTGTGTGGATCAAAAGCTGAGAAGTTTGGGAGCAGCTGCTTTATTGCAGCTAAAATCTGAGTCTGAAAGTGGTAACTTGTTTAACTCTCCTGCTGTCCTTGGTTCAAAACGACCTCTGAGACCTGAGGGTAAAGAGCGGTGCAGAAAACCTACCATCAACCGTGCGCTGCAGTTCTGCAGGTGGATGACCAGAGAGCTGTCCAGTCTGGTGCAGCCGGTGGTGAGGGGCGTGGAGGAGCCGGCACGGCCTCGATGTAGCGGGGATGTATCGAGGGGGGCTGTCTGATGGTGAAGATAGCCGTTGGTGAACCCTGCAGGGTCTCTGCAGACATTTTCACACAAAAAACAACTCACGTCAGACCAACACTTTGATCGTGAGCTCTGGAATTTTATTTTCTTGAGGTTTTTCTGGAAAAACTCGGCTTCAAGCGTTAAAAATGAACATTCCTGAGAGCAGGTTGTCAATGTCAGTTTCAACGTTTGAGTAAAAAAAAAAAAAAGTTTTATGAATAACATCCTGTTTGGTTTAAAAAACATTTAAACAAATGTTTAACAAAACATTTTTCTCAACCTTCTTCTTGCTACAGTTCAAGTGTAAAGATAAAATTTCTGCAAAAGGTGCTTTAAAAAAAAACTCTTTTAAGCCAACTATAATTGATTATCAAAAGGTTTTCACCAAGAAAACCTAGTTAGAAACTCAATGCTCCAAACCGTTTTATTGAAAGAAAAGCAGAAAGAAGGCGGAAATGAACACAAAATGACACATTAGTCACATATTTTGTAAAATGTCTGACAATGTGCCAAAATCTACAGTCATACATGTTTCTTCATGTAGACATGTCAAGTCAGATTTATTTATAGAGCACATTTAAAACAGAAACTGTTGCCAAAGTGCTTGACAAAAAGGTCACGGCATCAAATTAAAAGTGACAAGATATAAATACAGCATCGGGAATTAAAAACATCAAAAACACAAAACATCACAAACAATGAAATACTAAATCTGATCACGCTGTGTTAAATGTCAATGAGTACAGATGTGTTTTCAGGAGAGTTTTAAAAGCAGGAACAGTTAGGTTTTAAGGGCAGATAAATCTGAGAATCATCAGCATAACAATGAAACGAAAGACCATGCTTCCTCGAGATAGAGCCTAAGGGGAGAAGATACATTGAAAACAGAAGGGGTCCAAGAATGGAGCCTTGTGGGACCCCACAGGAAAGATGCGCAGAAGCAGACAAACGTGTTAATTTAAAATGGTGTAGATCAGTGTTATTCAATCCTGATCCTGGAGGTTTTACTTGTTTTTCTGCTCCAACATGCCTGATTCAGTGTCTTAATTACCTCTTCAAGAAGCCTGTTGATCCTTTCATTCAAACCAGGTGTGTTGAAGCAGAGAAACATCTAAAACCTGCAGGAAGACCAGGAATGGACATCTCTGGTCTACATCTGTAGTTCTTCAAGCTTTCTGAAGGTCTTTTAAAATTCTCCTTGGTCATTGACTGTTTTTTGTTCTTAATTTCAGCCCAAGACATGAACATTTATGGATGTTTTTGATGAGGGATGTAAAGGTCATGGATGTTTTTCACTTACTAATGCCAAATTAATATAGAACCATGTGTGTAAGCTAGAGTTGTTTTGTCTGAACAAAGTGGGGCCTGCAGGAGCATGGAGCCTGCACACCTGATGAACTTCAAGGACCCTAAGCTGGAAAGAAGCATTGTCTTGACCTCGTCTTTTCTGACAACCGTTATAAGTTGATGCTCCTTTATGCTGTCCGTGGGCAGACCTTGTGATCAGGGCGCCGGGTAACATCTTCCTGTTTTTGATGGCTGCTCCCCTTGCAAGGACATCAAACCTGGGTTTAAAAGATCTCCTCGTTGACCTCTTTGTGGCTATTTATTTAATGAGATGATAGGATAATTCAGTTATCCAACAGTTTATTTTTTGTTTGTCAAGCAACCGTCATTCAGGAAATGAACCAGTGACGTGTCAACACAGACAACATAGTTAGAAATCTTTAGGCTCTTTGTTTGCAGCAGCGTGCCACAAAGACGTGATCTGTTCTCATAAAAATACCAAAGATAACACAGTTTGACAGGATTTAAAAATGTATTTTAGCAGCAACAAAGCTGATCCTCAAAGAACAATCAGATGAAAACTTGCCAAAGACAAAAATGTAAAGACTTTCAGAAAGTCAGAAAACAAGATAGACATCACTTTAAAAGATTAAAAGCACAGTCTGGCTCCTTGGAGGCAAAAATATGAAAGAAATGGAGTCATTTGTCCACAATGATCTGCCATTTCTGCTCCAATGCAACTCTCTTACCCCACTTCTTCGTAGATTCGTGTGTCGACTGAGCTGCCCGATGCCCTGCTGGGTGCGGGGCTGTTCCTGCAGCCCTGCAGCGACACACAAAGGTATAGTCAGACCACAGGTAAAAAGGATCATTGCAGTAACAGTATATTTATGGACACGCAAAAAGAAAAAAGCGTGCATCACATGTGCAATAGTAAACACAATAAATTTAATCTTCAGGGAAGTTCTCATGTTGTTCCTCAGCTTTACCCTCAGTGTCTCCTGCAGCAGCTTCAGCTTGACTTCCAGCATCTTCAAATCGGCAAAATGTCCCGTGTATTCGTCTAGAGAGAAAATGAGAATTTCCAGAGCGTCCTGCAGCCCGTTGTCCGCCAAGACACCGTCTCTGGGCCAACACTTTGGTCTCACACGTGCCGGGGGATCCACTGGCTGAATGCCCAGGTCCAGTTTCATAGAATAAAATAAAACATGTTCAGATAATTGTGAAGAACGTCCTGCAGAGTGGAAATAAAAGTCTGTTTGGTGTTACATTCTCAGACAGAGGGATGCCTTGCAGAGGTGTGCACACTTCTTTAGGAGGTCTTGAGAAAAGGACCGGTTCCAACGAAACAGAAGAGCCTGAGTCTCCCGATGGGTCCGGGCTCTGAAGGAGAACAGCAAAGTTTTAAAAGCTGCTGTTAGTTAAAGCCAGACAGGATGCAAGAAAACGTGCACAGTGACTTCTGCAATTACTCAGAATATACAGAAAAACAGAACTCTCGTTATCTCGTTAAAGAAGTCGACAATGAATCTGCTGTTTGTGTTGAAGCTGTGAGGAACCAGTTGATCGACGCAGTAACTCAAAATGTTTATTTCTAGTCTCAAAGCGGATCTTTCAGGATGTTTCTTTTAGACGCTTTATTCACGTTTGACACAGGAAGTCTGTCAGGCCAGAAAACCAAAAAGTGAAGAAAACGCATTTATGTAACAGTCTGCACAAACACTAACCACTGTTATGTTGTTTATTTCTCATATGCCGGTTAACACAAAGGCAACGATGCAATGAAATGTTCAGGATGAGAAGAACCGATTCGACTTGCTAAGAAATAAAAGAAAACAACACCAAAGCATGAAATAAGAGTACAAAACAAAGTCTCAAAAAGTGAAAATGAAATTTACAAGGTCCAAAATAAATACAGTATAGTAAAAGGCAACATGGTAGAATAGTATAATGGTGCAAGTGGGATGAATTAGTATAAATAAGTGTTTCACATGTAGTAATATTAGCTTAAATGTACATGATACATAATGCACATAATAACTACCGTACACAGGTTGTGTGACAGGTGATTGCACAGGCAACATTGAGATGAACTGAAGTCACAACTGACATTGCTCCAATTTGATGAAGAAACTGAGTTGTCTCAGGAAAAAAGTAACTAAAACCTACAAAGTGCAGCTGAAACCGAAAAGCAGCAAACATGTAATTAAAAATTAAAAGTAGTAAAATGGCTACTTCAGCAAAACATTTGTGTGAAGTAAAAAGTAGCAAACGGCAAGCTAAAAAGTAACACTATGCTAGATAAAAGCAGCAAAAGATTAACTAAAAACAACAATGTGCTAGCTAGACATTTACATTAGCAAAAGATTAGCTGAAAGCCAAAAGTAGAAAAATCTAGCTAAAAGTAGCAAGCTCAAAGTTCAAAACTAAAGGTAAGAAGGAAAAATACAAAGGTTAAAAGGTTAGCTAAAAGTTAAATATAAAAATTGATACTTTTAGCAAAAGCTGACCTAACAATGCCTAGCTAAAAACAGCAAAAAAACAGCTAAAATCAACAATGTGCTAGCAAGATGTTAGCAAAAGATTATCTAAAAGCTAAAAGTAGCACACACCGGTTAACATACCAAAATGGTAGTGTGAAGCTAAATTTATCAAAAGGCTAGTTAAAAGATGCACAAGACAACCTAAAAGCTAAATGTAGAAAAATCTAGCTAAAATTAGCAAAAGGCTAAAAATACAAAACTAAAAGTAAAACAAAATAAAAAGGTTAAGGTTAGGTGAAAGTTCAAATTAAAGCTAGATATAGCAAAAGCTATAGACTAAAACTAGCAATGCCTAGCTAAAAGTTAAAGGTATGAAAAGGTTAGCTAAAACCTAAAAGTAATAAAAGACAAATGTCGTAAGATGATAGCTTAAAAACAAAAGTAGCAAAGAATTGACAAAAGATATACCGTAAGTAGCAAAAGGATGCTAAAAGCATCAGAAGTCTGGCTAAAATGTTAACATAGCAAAGCAGTAGCTAAAAGCTAAAGTTAGCATAAAAATAGCTAATAGTCAACAGTAGCAGAAGCTAAAAACTAAAGTTAGCATAAAAATAGCTAACAGTTAACAGTAGCTAAAAACTAAGAAAAGAATAAGACAAAAACTGAACAAGCTGATAAAGCAAATGACAGAGAGAACAATGTTTTTGAAGGAATTGAAGGGTTCTCTGTGTATTTCTACAGGGAGGAAATATTTATAAAGTTTAAAAAGTGACTAAAATCCAATTCACATCACCCATCTCCTGAAAAGCTGAAGAGTTTTACATATAAAGAGCTACAATTGAAGAAAAAAGCACAAGTAGTTGCACTGCAAAAAACAAAAGCTACATTAAAAAAGAAAATAAAAATGCTTCCACTGATTTTCTAAAAGGAGTTTCAGACAAACAATATATTTGGAGGTTTACACATTAAATAGACACAAACTTACAGGTGAGAATGAAGTTGGACTTGGTGGTAGACTTGCTGGTGGACTTGGTGGTAGACTTGGTGGTGAACCTGGTGATAGACTTTGTGATGAACCTGGTCGTAAAGTTGGGCAGGGACTCGAAACTGGACTAGGGATTGGATTATGTTTGGAATTTAATCCCAGGTTGTGTTTAGGAAGTGGAGGAAGGAAAAAACAAATGGGTACCGGAAAGACAGATGGTAAAAATTGTGTAAAGAATGTCTTTGTGTAAATTCAAAGACGGACTGGATTAAAGGAGTCTACATCTTATCAGGTCTCGACTAGAACAGGTTGCAAAACTTACTTCCAGGTGACTTCAAGAACCAGTTTAATCGTTCCGGACTCATTAACATCCACAGCAACCGTCCTGGGTAGTGGAGTAAACAGGTCTACAGGCTCACAGAAAATATTTCCTAAGACCACATGATTGGCTACGCTCTTTAGCTCCGTCACCTGAGAAACCGCAAAGATCTTTGTTAAAACCAACCACAAATACTGTAAGTCCAAAGTCGTCAGAAGAGATCGCCAATGGACGCTAACCTTCACGTAAATAAACTCTTGGATGATTGGGTAAAACACCGTCTGCTCATTGTCCCACGTTTGTTTGGCGTTGACTTCTATACTTCCATGCATCTTCCATCGCTGCCGACCGTACTTTATAAGGATCTAAATGCAGACACAAAAAAGTTTCTTGATAAACAAAAATGTATGCGTTTATGCAGATATTTGCGATGTTTTTATGTAAAATCTCATCCAACAATGGGAAATATCACACTTGGTGATGCATAGCTCATCTGTGAAACTGAGTTGTAGCCATTTTTGTGTTGGTTGATGTTGACTAGCTGTAGCGGTCATCTTGAACTGAACTGACTCCAAAAGTGAATCTGTTGTAGTTGTACATCTGATCATTATTCTCCTGAAAGTTTAATTCAAATCTGTCTGCTGGTTCATGAGATATTTGATGAGGAAAAAAAGACCAACCAGGTTCATGAAAACAACGGATGCTACGTCTCCTGTGTGAACGATGCTAACAAGCCGTAGCAAAGAACTCACTCAAGTTCTGGAGCTGTTTCTCCATGAAGACAATCTGACGTGGATGTTTTTAGGCGTTGTCAAATGTAACTTCAAAAGATAAAATTTCTAACACCTTAAATGCATTGTTTGGGGTTTGACCTACTTTACATACTCTCGCTTCTCCTAAAAAGAACCTAAGGCCATACACGATAATTTTCCCTATTTCTCTTACCACATTTGCATGAAAATGTTCTAATTACAATCTGTTAACACAGCAACGGTAGACGTGGAAAAGGTGTAATTCCCCCACCACGCCACTAGTTGGTGCTATGTTCTTTGAAACTTGGAACTCTAAGTGCTCATGCATTAAAAAAAGTTCTATTTGAAACGGTCGAGATGGCAGAGAATAAAATGTTTCTATGGACAGAAGACAAGGTTCAACTGTTGCTTAGGGTGACTTTGGTGATTTATAAGAGTCAGAAGCACAAACATGCTCTGGTATCCACCAATGTCGATAGTTTCTTCTTCTGTGGATTGTAGGAAGCCGTTATGTTTGGCATCATACTGCGCATGAGCCAGGGATTCCCTGACCGGGTCGTTTTTGAACCATTGCGCTCTGGAACGCGTTCTCAAATTGTGCCGTTGTCAGAGAAAACATTCACTATTTTCGTATTCACAGTACAAACGCAACAAAACTATTCCATTCCATTTTCGCCAGTAATCGTTTTCATGTAAACAGGGCCTAAGAGCATCGCAACTCACTGGACTGGAGACAAGTAGTGATAAATTTGAAATCAGCAGCTCCTACATAGTCAAGGTGGATTAGTGAGAATAATCTGGCTAACTGGTTTATAAGGCTGTATGATCTGGAATAATTTCTTAACTGTTGCAGAATGTCAGATCAATCTGAACTGAGGTTTGTAATTTCTTTATTTGTTGTTTATTTCTTGTTTGTCCTTTATTACATCATAAGAGTATGTAACCAGAGTGTTTGTTCGTTGTTTGATAATGTTAAAATTTAACAAAAAAGAGTGCTAAAAAGAACAGGTTTGTGATTAAACACCTGACATATTTTTATCCGTTTTTTGCTCTTTGCTGACTGCTCCGTTTTGCAACGATATCTAGTTCATTTAAATTCACTACAAGGTTTTGCTGTAAAATATAACATGTTTAATATAATTTTGGTTAACCTACGAGCAATAAGTTATCTGAATGTGAGAAAATAAAGCAGAGACAAACCTCATACTGATCACCAGCGCACAATCTGGCAAATCCAGCAAGTCCTGAGGAACAGGTGAAAACAAACAATGAAGTCACCTTTGAAGTCTTAGTCTAGTGTAAACAGAACATAAAGGCCAAGCATGTGATGGGGATGACTCCCGACCACGTTAACATCAAAATGTAGCTCAAATTCTGTCAAATTGACTGAGTTGTAGCCATTTTGTTTTGGCTAAAGTGGTTTGCTTTGGGTTGACTACAAATGTTTATCAGCTGTATGTACACACAATTATTGCTCTTAGAGTTATTGAAATTCCTCCAGTGGTTCATGAGGTTTTTTGCTAATAGACAGACAAAAACACTTACACATTCAACTAAAGTAATGCCTTTAAAAAGATCTTCTCATTGTCCTCATTATGGCTATTTATTTAATGAGTTATGATAGGATAATTAAATTATCCAACATTGACTATCCAACCAGATACACACCTGTCATTTCAAACACTTCAGTTACATACGGTACCTGGTACGTATGATAAATGGGTTGCGTTAAGAAGTGACTTGATGTAACTTTGTACTTACAGGGTAACTGGTGCATACCAGTTATGTACCCAGTAAATACCCATTATGTACCATGTATATATGCAGTAAGTACACAGCATGTACGAGGCATAAAACAAGAACATACCAGAAATGTACCATATCCGGTTAGTACGTAGCAGATATTTTTGTGGTACGTACCAGGGTCTGGTGTGTACCCGGTATGTACCCAGTGAATACAAGGTAAATCCTATCTGGTACATACCGATACCCATGTCTGTACCGGCCCCATTAGACCTCAGTGCTGCATTTGATACAGTTGATCACAATATTCTACTACAGAAGCTTGAATATGATATTGGGATTACAGAAACAGCTCTAAAATGGTTTAAATCATATATATATCTGATAGATTCCAGTTTATAAATGTAAATAATGAATCTTCATCATACACCAAAGTTAGTCATGGAGTTCCTCAGGGTTCAGGGCTTGGACCATTACTCTTTACTGTATATATGCTTCCATTAGGTAATGTTATTAAACAGCATGGGATAAATGTTATTAGTTGTGCTGATGATGCTCAGTTATTTGTCCATGAAACCCAATAAATTCAGTCAGTTACTTAGACTACAAGCACGTCTTAAAGACATAAAAACCTGTATGACACTTAATTTTCTGCTTTTAAACTCAGACAGGACAGAAGATGTGGTTTTGGACCTGAACATCTTAGGAATAAACTTTGCAGCTTTTCACTTCCTCTGGATGGCATTAATCTGGCCTCTAGTTGTAAAGTTAAAAACCTTAGTGTTATTTTTGATCAGGATACATCTTAACCCCAACTTTAAAAAAAAGTTATCAGGACTGTAGAGCTTTTATTTGCTTTTAAAATGTTTCTCTTTAATAATTGGGTTCTGAGGACCAACAGTATTTATCTCTTCTTACCTTTCATTTTAATGGAGAACGCTCCCAGCTGTTTCTGTAACTCTTTCTCCATTACATTAATATCCTACAAAGAGAATCAGAAACACAATCATTTAGTCTTGTCTACAGTTTTCAGTTAGTATAAAATTGATGCATATTATATGTTATGGTGCCCACTAATTTTACTGTACAGTATTTGTATTTCCTTACTTTTTCTACATCATGTTTTTTAGTAGATTTTCTGTCATCGTTACTTGTTCAAAATAAAGTATTTTAATTTAAGTGCAAAGTTACAATCATAATGTACACAACAGTTTGAGCCTGTTTTGGGAGTCTTCTTCCGTTCTCAGTCCAGATTAGGTCCATCATCCCATACCCTTAATCCGTTTTGCCATTGATAAGTGCAACTCGAGTCAGTTCTTGTCTTATCGGTTCTTCTCAGGTGTAAGTGAAGATGTGATGTGACTTTTTTCCCTGCTCTATGGGCGGGATCGTCAATGAAGTGTTGGCAGTATCGTAACTGTAATTTGACACATTTTTTTAGCTTATCCCAGCACTGGTTAAGGGTCCGGGTGTAGTCATGCTGCACCATCATCTCCGATATCTCGCGATAAATTAGCTTGTTTCTTGTAGTGCCCTCCAACTTAGGGGGCAGAGATGGGGTAGAGCCAGGGCAGCCAACCCGGGACCCGAAAGTCTCAGGTTCGATTCCCAGTCATTGCACATCTCCTGGTGTCTCTGAGCAGCACACCCCATCCCCAAATGCTCCCCAAGCACAATGGTTGTCCACTTCACCACCCAGTGGTGTATGGGCTAAATACAGAGAGCCAATTGTATGGGAACATACAATGGTGACAATACATAACATATTATTATTATTATTATTAATTTGCTCTGATTCTCTGATCTGCCAATAAAGACAGAAAGGTCTAGACCTCATCACTGGTCCACGGCACTATTTTTAGAGCTTCCATCCTGAACTAAAACAGGAAAACTAGAAAAACAAATCAATAAAACCCACATGACATAGGAGAGGAAATGGTGGTTCAGATGTGGTTTGCAATCAGGGGCGGGTCATCCAGTGACGTAGCTCTGCTGACCAATCAACAGCTGTTTACTTCCAAATTGTCACCTCAGAGCAGTTCACTTGGAACCATGAACAAAATGGTCCCATAAACTGGGCTGAGTGGGGCTGGGTACCGGCAGTGGGCAGACCCTTAACTTGTGCAGTGTGGTGCAGAACTGATGAGTGTAGATGACATTACATCCCATCTTCTGCTTCGCAAATCATCCTCTACATTTCTGGTTACACCCCAAGTCCCAGGCAATACCCACCAACTTTTTTCATCAGTATTTCAGAGTAGCCATTGTACATTTCATTCCTCTCTTGCTATCTATGGAGTGCCAGAAGAGTTGATACTCTTCTTGTTATTTCTGGAGCATGATTCATACAATTAAAATGAACTAAAGTGAACTAAAGTCTATTTTACCTCATTTGACCCACAGCTAATCTAAATGTCTGAATTCTGAATCTTTAGTACTGGATGGCCCAGAAACTTCTGCAACTTAATATTGATAAGACTGAGTTTATTCTTATTAATGGTCATGATTTTCTCAAGAGATTTGCTGTAAATCACAAAAGCATCAATTAAAATCATTACCCCGTTTATCTAATTTAGATTGGATACTAGTAAATTTTAAAAATGGGCTGCAACTGTTGGCGAATGGTTGGCAAACAGCACTTGTGACGACGAAGTGCCAAAATGTCTTGAAACAAATATGGGGCTCCTTGCTTTCCTTGCGTGAGGTACCAGAGATGTCACGAGCACCTACCTTCTCAATTTTGTTTTTTTTAACCCCTTGAACACCAGAGTTTATACCTTCACTGGAGCTATTAAATAGCCAGATCCCAAACCACTTTGCTAAACAAAAATTATTTATCAAAAAATTAGCCTGCTCCAACCAGCGTCATTTCAAAAGTTTACTCCAAAAGAATGAATCGTAAATGTAGAGGCGGCTGCCAAGACGAGCAGAAAGTGCATCGAGGTAGGTATGATTTGGGCAAAAAAAAATATGTGCAAGACCTACAGAGTTTTTCAATCCAAGCACATGAAAAAAGGACCATGATTTTCAAAAACTGGGTGGTCAAAACATGTCTGCACAGCTCACACTGGGAATTCAGTTAGACTGTAAATGAAAATTTGTCAAATTTCCTGTAACTTTGAGACGCCAACTAGTCTCCAACGGTCACAGCCCATTGATATACCACCTGAAATATATAACTGACCTTTAACTCCATATGCTCCAAACTCAAACGTTAGATCACCAGCTAAGACATTGCTAATCATCCTAAAATCATGCCTAAAAACCAATGGTGGCCATCTTGGGGCTCCTTTTCCATGGAATAATCTATATAATTAAAGGCTCATTAATAATATCACTGTTATTAACAATCAAAGTCTTGGGAAAAGCTATGATTGTTTTTTTTTTTTTAGTTTTGTTCAACTCGAACCCTTATCCTTCAGATCCTATCTTTGAAGTAAATTGCGTCTAATTATCTTTATATTTTTGTACACGTTATATTATAAGCACCATTTTCAATGTTGTTTACTCACTGGACTCGGTTGATCTCACCTCTGAGTATTTCTTGTGTTCATGATTAGCCTTCACCACACTCTCTTTCGTCTCTTTGGTCCCTGGAGAGGCTTTGCACGCCTTTATCACATTGCTGGCCTCGTCTCGCAGTTTCCTCTTCTCGCGGTAAGATTCATAAATCTGCTCAGTCTGAGAAAAAGACCAAAAATTACTTGCATGATTATTAACTTTCTCCAAAGAAAGCAGCTTTTACAGTAATTTGTCTCTTCTAGTACATCTTGGTCCATCAACCCCTGGACTTCTTGTCCATGCTTTATTACCAAACTGCAGCTGCTTCAGGTTGAATGGAAACCGTCTTTAAATCAAACCAGAGGTCTTGGATTTGACTGGACCATTCCAGGACTTTTAACAGTTTTTTTCCCCTTAAACTAGTGGAGTATTGCTTCACTGCTGTGTCTTTAGCTAGAAAGTGGATTTTCTCTAAAATCAACTCTTTAACTTCAGGTACATCAAGAAGAATCCACACTAACACAGTCCATTTATCAGTGACCACAGATAAATTCATCCATACATTATCTTTACCCACTTCTTCGTTTTTGGGTTGTGGGGGGGTCACTGGTGCGCATATCCAGCCATCACTGCGCAAGGGGCAGGGGACACCCTGGACAGGTCGCAAGTCCGTCACAGGGACGCATAGAGACAAATGGGACAAACAAACATTCACTCTCTCACTCACACCTAGGGACAATTTAGAGCTACCAATCAGTCTAACATGAAGTTTTTAGTCTGTGGGAGGAAACCGGAGTACCTGGAGGAAAATCCACGCATGCGCAAAAAGAACATGCAAACTCCACCAAGAAAAGCCCCTTGACCGGGATTTGAACCAGTGACCTGAACATTGAGAGGTGGCAGCTCTACCAACTGCGCCACCGTGCTGCTCTGACCCACTCAAATGTGACTTGACAAAAAAGATTCCAAAACAAAATAAAAAGGAGAAGGTTATGTTGACTGATTGGTATTACCTTGCAGAACTGAACCTCCAATGTGCCCATGTACGTCTCAGTCACCTTAGCTTGCTGTCAAAAGAAAGGTCAGAATTCTTCATGATATTCTTTCCCACTAGTCAGTGGACTATAGTTCTGCTCATGTGCTAACAGCTAATAAAGGAACACTTTTTTTTTGTTTTTGTTTAGCAGATTAGCGTTTTCACTAACTTTGGAAACCGTTAGCAGAACTAAATTCCGCTAAATTAGGTTTCACCAACTTTAAGTCCGCTAACAAAATTCCCAAGCTTGTTCCTGTCTGTTGTGGGCGTGTCTCAAAGAGTCCGTTAGGCACACGCTATTGGCTGACTACGTGAACACATGACAAGATGTGATTGGCCGACACAGCTTCAGCGGGAAAGAGACAAAGATATGTGGATACAGACTGAGTGACAGTTGTCTTAGCAGTTAGCGGTACAGCATTCGCTACAGCTAATTTGCTTTACCGGTTTGGCGGTTTAGCATTAGCATTACCCTCCGCATTGGCCTTAGTTTCACGTAGAAAGATGAAATTTGGTACACTTGTCCAATTCACCAAGACGCACAAAAAACCCTCTGGCACCAACATTGTACGATAAATGGT
>JARVGV010000646.1:24648905-24663426 GCA_031762435.1 Hypsolebias longignatus
TAGGCGGTGCAGCTTTTCTGTGTATTTATGGTCATTTATTTTAGGCAGTGCAGCTTTTCTAGCATTTATGGTAATTTCTTTTATTTGGTGCAGCTTTTCTAACAATTACAGTAGTTTGTTAGGCTGTGCAGCTTTTCTAGTATTTATGGTAATTTATTTTAGGCAGTGCAGCTTTTTTAGCTTTATGTTAATTTATTTGAAGCAGTGTAATTTTCTAGTATTTACAGTTTACTGAACAGTCACACCACTGGCTGGCTGCCTGTTCATTTTAAGATTTAATTTATTTTTTAAAGTTTAAATTCATTCAACCTTTATTTAGGTAGGTTAATCTCATTGAGCCTCGAGGACTCATTTACAAGAGACCTGGCTACAAACGAAGGATGATGACAACAACAACAATACAGCAATTGATTTTCCTTGAACAATCAACAATAGACAATCACAAGAGAGAAGTACAGATTTTTTGTTTACAAGTTAAAGCAAGATGTCAAAAAAGTTGCTAAAACAGACATAAGGCAGATGTACAAAATCAAGAACAAGAACATGTCTGCATTGGTTTTTGCCAAAATGGTCTTGCCCGT
The DNA here is from genome assembly GCA_031762435.1 of Hypsolebias longignatus. Classification (NCBI taxonomy): domain Eukaryota; kingdom Metazoa; phylum Chordata; class Actinopteri; order Cyprinodontiformes; family Rivulidae; genus Hypsolebias; species Hypsolebias longignatus. The sequence goes on from JARVGV010000646.1 coordinate 24,649,487, forward strand.
CATACCTCTCAGCTTCACCTGTACATACTCTCGTCAGCTGCTCCAGGAGGTGCCGAGCTCCAAACGGAGGCTCAGAGGGGGCAGTTTTTTTTCTGTAGCTGCTCCAAGATTCAATCCCCCTCGTCCCGTCAGACGAGCGCCTTCACTGTTCAGTTTTAAACCTCTTGTTTGTTTCAGCTGTGGTTGTTGTAAAGGGCTTTATAAATAGTCCTTTTATTTATTTTTTAATAATCAGCCTCCTTTACACCCCGCTTAAAACCATTCACTTCTTTTTCACAGGAAATGATGTTTCTCTAGTTACAGAACAATTCTGTTCACAAATTAAAGACAATTTCAGAATAGTCTATTTGCTATTCTTACTTATTTTTACACAAACCCAGCAGGACGTTGCAGAACCAAAGCCTTCTTCTGGTCATCTGTTGTAAAGTTTAAACGTGTGTCTCAGGTAGAAAAATACAAATCTCTAAATAAAATGTGTAAATTTACATCCTGGTTTAAATGTTGTGTTGGTCATTTGCAGACATTCAGGGAATGATTATTGCCTAAAAGCATCATTAAAATCTGTTACATGGTTTGTGTGATATTTTACTAACAAACAGAAACATTACACCTGTTTTAAAAAAACACCAAAAACTACAAATACCCAGATATTTGGCCTTAAAACAGAGTATTTTGGCAGAATAATTACAGTAAAACCATCTAATTGAACAAACTACATAAACTCCCTTCAAAATAAAAGCATTCAACTCATATTTTAAGTATTTCTCGTCAGCTATTTGTAAATCATGGCAACAAAATAAGAATAAACCATTTTTACTAAAAAAAAAAAAAAAAAAAAAAAAAAAATTTAATTTCAAGCACTTCCTGTGAAAACATTTGAACATTGATCTGCAGCCGGACTGGAATTTGTTTGGTCGTTAAAACAAGACTTCAGCCGAAACGGTCCTTGGATCAAACAAAACTCTTATTTATTACACACTATAAACAACAGCAACTTCAAAAATTATGTTTTGTCTATTTGCCCTTTCTGAATTTCCCGGGAGCGGCTCCGGTTTTCTGCTTCTTCTTTGCTGATCCTTTAACCTCCGGCTCCTGTAACAGACATAAAACCTGGTGAGGTCAACCTTAAACACACAATCAAACAGGTTTTGACACGTGGATTCACACACAGTTTTTAATTAAACAACCGAGTTGCTATGGAAACCCTTAACGAGTGGCAAAGTCTACCTTGCGTTTGGACGACAGGGATCCGGTGACGGTGAAGAACGAGTCGAGCCGCCCCTGCGTGCTGCCCTGTCTGCTCTTCATGATCTTCTTACAGCCGTTACGGATCCTGTCCTCACTGCCAACGCACACCAGGCGCTCATGAGAGGAAACGAAAGGCACAAAAAGACGACAGAATACTGCGATCGACGTCTACTGGACAAACGACTCGTCTGCTCGCGACTCGATTCCATCATGTCTCTACACAAGATGTTCGTCTAAAACTCTGATGTGCATTTTTCTTTTGGTCTGACCGACCAAGCAATCCTGTCCCGGACAGGTCAACGTTTTCATTTTGATTTCTGGAAAACGTACGTGGCCAAAGAGTCTGGAAACAGTAATGGTTATCTTTTATTCTAGACGTACCCAGATTTGGAAATCACGAAAATCAAAACTGCGAAGGAGCCCCATTCTTTCGGGAGTAATTTGGCGTTTCTGTTTTGTGTACTGTAGCTGAAACGTGAAAAACATTTGATCGAATATTTTAAGACTGCAAGGAACCTCACCAGGAAGTAAACCTGGAAAACTACTGTCAATATTGAACTAGAGAAATTGCATTTCCTTAAAAAAAAATGCAGTGTGCATGCATACGGCTGAAGGACTTGCTGAAAAACAGCTGACATTAGCTAAAAACATGCTGAAATGGAAGAACACACATTTGCTGAATTAGGTTTAAATAAGCAGAAATGAGCACAAAAATGAAGAAATTAGCTACAAAGCTGAAATTTGATTAAAAAATAGCTGAAAAGGCAGAAAGGGGCTTGAATTACTAGAAGGAAGTGGAAGGAGCTGAAATAAGCTATAAAATGAGGAATTAGCTTAGCAAAGACAGCTAAATAGTAGCTGAAAAGCATAAAAAGCTGAAATTAACAGAACGATGATAATTACGTTGGAAGTTGCATAAATTACAGCAAAAAAACTTGAGTTTATCAGAAAATGGCTGAAATAAGCTAAGAAATGCTAAAATGTTAGCTGACAAGGGAGAACAAGCTAAAATTAGCAGAAGAAAGTAGTGAGAACACAGTTTTGCCATATTAGGTTTAAAGAAGCAGAAATGAGCACAAAAAGTGGAAAATATATGAAAAAAGCTGAAATTAGCAAAAACACAAACAGCTGAACAGTAGCTAAAAAGGCAGAAAGAAGTTGAAATTACAAGGAGGGAACATTTCAGCTGAATTCGGCTGATAAAAGTTGAAATGAGTGCAAAAAAGTGAAATTAGCTAAAAAGCTGAACGTTGCAAAAAAGAAAAGAACAAAAAAACAAAACAAAACAAAAAAAAAAGCTGAAAAGTAGTTGAAAAGGCAAAAAGAGGCTTAAACTACCAGAAGTGGAAGGAGCTGAAAAAAGCTGTAAAATGTTGAATTAGCTGAAAAAGCTAAATTTAGCACACAAAAAAAAAGCTAAATAGTAGCTGAAATAGCATAAAAAACTGAAATGAGCAGAAATAAGCTGAAATTAGCAGAAAAGTTAACTGGGTTGAAAGTCGCAGAAATTACCACAAAAAACTTGATTTGACCTGAAAAATGGCTGAAATTAGCTAAGAACTGTTAAAGTTAGCTGAAAGTTAGAACAAGCAAAAAATTAGAAGTAGAGAGAAAGCACAATTTTGCCCTAGAAAGAAACAGAAATTAGCACAAAAAATGGAAAATATGTGAAAAAAGCTGAAACGAGCAAAAATAAATAAATAAATTTAAAAAACAGCTGAAAAGTAGCTAAAAATGCAGAAAAAAGCTTAAATTATCAAAAGGAAGTGGAGAAAGAACATTTCAGCTGAATTAGGCTGAAAATTTAGAAATGAGTGCAAAAAAGGTGAAATTTGATGAAAACGCTAAAATTTACGCTAAAATTTACATAAAAGCAGCTAAATAGTAGCTGAAATAGCATAAAATGCTGAAACTTGCAGAAACAAGGTGAAAGGAGCATAACAAGCTGAAATTGGCAGAAAGAAGTTAGAAGAAGCACAAAGATGTTGTAGTTAGCATAAAGAATAAGAAAGGAGCACAAAACAGCTGAATTTAGCTGAAAGTAGCAGAAAACGTTTGAAATAGCTTGAAAACGAGAATCGCGCCAAAGAAACATACGGAAGAAAAATGGATCACAACAGTGTGAAAGCTTCGTAAACGTTCACACTGTTAAAAAGCCGAGCAGTCTTTGAGGAGATGCACATCATCGGTTGAGGTTGTGAATCCGGTTCACTGAGTCGGTCCGGCTGCGTGGACCTGAATCAGACCTGACTCAAGAGTCCACAGCGTTTCCAGATTCAGTAAGTCTACCAGAAGATTCAGATCTTCAACACGGGTCAGTAACTGACCGACTGATCACCCGCCACATCGTGATGTCTCGTGCGATCTGTTGTCGGTTGTAGAGGTTCATCTAATGACTGAGAGCTGATGACTGGTTCTTGAGATATTTTGCTAACACAGCCAGTCACAGGCATGAACATTACAGCTCGTCTCCCAGCGTGCGGCACGTTTGTCTCACCTGAATTGTTTCTCGCTGCACATGAACTGGACGAGCGCCTCCTCGTCCGGCTCGGCCCACTTCAGCTCCACGGAGGAGCAGTCCACCACCTCCGGCTTTAAAAACAAGTTCCTGGCTTCCTTGTAGAGCCAGTCCTCTGGAGCGGGGTATTTCTGCAAACATAAAAACCCGTAAGACCGAGCTGGGTCCAGCAGCTGACTTGACGTGAATGGAGCCTTCTCACATTGGAGTCGATGTTTTCCAGGATGTTCTCGATGCAGCCGTGCTGTCGGATCAGGTCCATGGCTCGCTTGGGGCCGATCCCCTTGATGGTGCCGCAGTAGTCACAGCCCAGCAGAATGCACAGGTCTATGAACTGGAAACAGGAGGGACAGGTCAGTCCTGCGCCCGCTTTACAAAACGACCCGCTGGATTCGGTTCAGGCGGAGACCAAACAAAAGAACCTGCTCGCTGGTCAGGCTGGTGTCCTGCAGGATGCGGCTGAAGTGGAACTCCTGAACGGGAAGCTTCCTGCAACAAAAGGAAAAGTTTAGCGTTCACGTCCTTCAACATCAACGGGCATCAAACCCCTCCAGGATGAAGCCGTGCGTACTTTGCTTCGCTGGCCGTGAGGTGTCTCAGCAGGACATTTGTCCCAAAGGTCAGGCCGTCCATGTCCTCTGTTGCTGTGGCAAACACCTTCCCTTCTTTAACCAGAGCGGCGCAGCTGGCCTCGGCTTCGCACGGAGCCTGAAACAAACACCAGATTTTACTAGGGGTGCATCGATTGCAGTTTTCTTAAAAGTCTGACGCGCTGCTCGCTCCCTCACTATCCATCCTTTGGTTCAAACAGTCTTATACTGCCATCTGGTGGTCAGAAAAGGTACTGCACACAAAAATTAACCAACTTTTCTTCTTAAATTTGACATGACTAAAACGATATTATCGTTTATCGCAATAATTTCTGAGACGATTAATCGCCCAGCAAAATTTGTTATCATGACAGGCCTAAACGCACCTACACGTTTCCAGTCGTATTTTATTGAACAACATACCCTTGAACAATACCCTAGAAACAATACAAACTTGTTTTAACTGGCCATCAGGTCTGAAGTATACACGAAGTTCAGACAACTGTTGTTGAAACAAACAAACAAAAAATCGGTTTCACATGCATCGGCCTATTTCCCAAAATTAAGGAAAATCGGGGCCGATTTATCGCTGCACCCCTAGTTTTTAACCCAATTTATGATTTATTTAGTTGAAAAGAGGGCAAGATACATGTAAACAAGCTGGATGTATCAGAATCACTAAAGAATTTTATGTCCTTTGAAGATCTTTCCTCAGGTCTTGGCTGAACGAATACCATATTTTCCCGGCGTATAAGTTGCACCTTTTTGCATAAATTTGCACGTCCTGTGACTTATACACCAAAGTGACTAATATATGTTTACCCCCCCATATTTATAAACCAACTTTAACAAAGATCTGACGATTTCATTCATTCTGACATGTAAAATGTTAAAATTACCATTTACAGCCACTAGAGGGCACTCGACTAACATGGGAGCAAATAATTACTGTATTATAAAAAATATGACTAAACTTCTAAAAATGATCAAATAGGATCTCATAGTAATGACTTACTCAAGTATATAATACTGTGTAAGACATGTCCCATATTTTATGAAAAAATTGATAATTTAAACACATTTTGAGAAATCTTATTAGATAAATTCTCATATCTATGACATAGTTTATCATAATTATGACATAGAATATGAGATCACATCCCATATTTACAAGATGCTTAGTCATAATTACAAGATGCTAGATCATAATTTTAAGGAGGTATCTTATAATTTTGACTTAGATGATTATTATTTTTATTTCTCCAGCGTGGCAGAAACAAATCCTTCACTATGTGTGAAAAGAAACAAACAAAAAACTGTTTTTTAATAGTGACAAAGGATTGTCAAAGCTCTTTTGAACAGTTTTAAGAATGTGACCAATAAATTAGGCTGCATTCTTTAAAATATAAAATGGGGTAAACTACGTGTGTTTGTGTTTTAATCCATAATTATTTAGCCTTTCTGTGCTGTTGAAGTCCATGATGCAAGCACCAAAAAACAAACAAAAAAAATGAAAAAGTGAAGCAAATCTCCATCGCACCTCGATGTAAGGCACTCCCATCAGCGTCAGCAGCTTCTTGCACTCGTCGTTGTGCTGTTTGGTGACTTTAACGAGACGCTTGGAGAACTTGTCAATGTTCTCCTGCTCACCTGGTTAAAGAAATGAAACGAAAACGGTGATTTGTCAGCTCAAGTCCACGACTGGTTATTATCAATAACCTTAGATCACAGATCTCTTTTACAAGGGCAGTCTGGGCCTGAAGGCAGCACACATGCACGTTTCTGTGTTGGAGTACCCGAAGGGAACCCACAAGCAAACCCCGCTCAAAAAGACCCCAAACTGGGGACTGAACCTTCTTGCTGTGAGGCAACATTACCCAATTCCTGGGCTTGAGCAAGCAACTTCTCCGCTTCGGCTCTCCTCTCTCCTCTCTTCTCAAGCTAAAACGTGAAAACTCAAATTAACAAGTCACAGAGGCGTAAGTGGAAAGTGATTTATAATAAATAAATCCCAGGTTCTTTCTAACCTCAGCTGATTTGAGCTGCGGCGGCTTTCCATCAAAAACATACACGGGCTTGATGCCGTTCTCCAACATACGTATCGTGCGGTAGAACATTCCCATCAGGTGGCTACGAAAAATGACAAAATATCAGAACCACTGCTTCAAGAACGTTACAACAAATAATGCTTATTGTACCTGGTGGTCTCTCCGTCCTCATTCTGCAGAACATTACCATCCTGTCGCACGGCAATCAGGAACTGGTAGATGCACATGGAGGCGTCTATGGCGATTTTCCTGCCTGTAAAACAACCATTTTGCCAACAAATTCATATTTTCAAGAGAGCAACGATACAGTTACTGTACTTATATTTTAGTGACACGATACTTTTGCTTGCTTTATTTTTTACGTTTTAAGAAACCTAAATTGTGTCAAACTTCAGGAGTAACGCGTCTAAACGGTGTGTCGGTGTGCATCACACATTTCCTGCTCAAAAGCAGCCAGAAAGGAGGAGACTGCAAATGCCTGCAGGATTAAAGAACAGGACTAAAACTGCATCCACCTGTAAACACATGTAGTTCCTCGTGCTTCTAAAAGTTTGAAATCAATTAGACATCTCAAGGACACTGAGGGAGCTAAAACTAGCGTTTTAATCCAGAGCAAGACAATTACCAAAGTAGTTCTTTATATCTTGTTCTTTGATGGCTCCAGGTGCGTGATCAGCAATCAGCTTGGCCAGTCCGTGTATTCCCATCGTGACAGAAACCTGACAATAAATCACCGTTAATGCGGCATATTAAAGATTATTCTACACAAGTGACTGGTTTGTTTTCATACAGCCAGGCACGTGACACGTCAGTACGTAGTTTACATCATAAACCCATTAGCTACTTTTGCTAACGTTAAAACACCAACAACGCTTTTATCAGCATCACAACTAGCAAACAGCAGCCGGCAGTGCTAACGAGTCATTCAGGCTCAGGTCGAAGAGTTTTAAATAATTTTAAAAGTACTTACAGTTAGCAAAAATCGACTAATGTTTTACAATTGCCCGTTGTAGCGTTTCGACCGCGAGACTCTGAGCGCGCACACCGCGGGAAACCAAGAAGTAGACATTACGCGTTGACAGTCGAGCATATCGATCTCCTACGTTCCACTGTTCACCCGCACATCGATGTGTTCGGTGCTGTTGCATTGGCCTGAGTTGGAATGCGGAACTGCGCGAAGACATTTGATTGGTTCGTCGAGCCCGGAGGAAATCCGGTTTGTACAGAAATGCCAGCAGTCGCTGTGCTTAGAGCTCAAAACGCACTAAATTTTAGTTTTCGGTGCTTTTAGTTGACGTGACTAACATTTATGGGAAAAACGTTACCGGTGGAAAGCTTCTTGTAACGTTATAGGTGTGTTGTCCTCTCTCTTTTTTTATTTGTTTCTCCGCCCATCCCGGAAAACTCATCGTTATTTTTATTTTTAAGGTGACGTGTAGCCGGAGCCCTGCTTCTTCTGCACCGTGCGGCAGTAAAAGTACTGAGTGTACCCGGTTATGAACCCGGTGGATCATTTATACTCTGCCTCCAGGATGTCCGCGGTGTTTGTCCGTACTGTCGCGGTTCTCCAGTGAGCCTTCACCGGAGGGGAGGGGACCGTGTGTCGGGGCCCGAGTCCGAGGAATCCGGCGGACTGACGGGTTTAGTCGGTCCTGAGGAAGTGACACGACAGAGAGACTGGTAAATCAAACTTTGTGACTTGTAATATTTAATAAAATAAAGCTTCTCTTGTTGTAACCTGTTTATTATGAACAGAAACGAAGCTAACACACTGTAAGTAGTCGGTGTCTGGCTTTTTCTTAAGAAAATCCAGTAAATATACTGCTCCATTTTCACACAAGTTCAAAAACTAGTGTTTACACTGTTATAAGGCTAAATACTAAACTCCCTAAAGATCTTATAAGAATCTAAAGATGCAAAAAAGCTATGTTCATATAGTAGATAGGAGAAAGTACATATTCACAAAGTTTACATTTAGTTAAAACTTTAAAATGACATTATTATTATTATTATTAAGACGCTTCAAAGACAAACCAATAAAATAAAAACTAAGAGTTTTTTCTCACATGAACCAGTAATGTGTACTTAAATGTAAAACTTGTTAATGGCTTGTGAAACAGCTGAAGTGACTAATGGCTGGTCAACAATGTGGCAGCGTCCATGCAAAATCTGTTTGGTGGAGAAGACTGACCATTTTTTAACGTACTGTCATGTATTTATGCTCTGATTTGTTAAGCAAAGTGTGACGTAAGCATTTGCGTGGTTTTCATCAGATTCAGCCTTGTTTACGTTGATGGCGTACCCGCGTTTTAGTAAAATGTGCATCAGCAGATCTGGAAACACGGGTAGGCCTTTTCAGAGGTCACCGTTTTTTTTTTTTAACTCATCTGTGCATTTCTTTGTAAACCAAAACAAGTTAGTCAGGTTTCAAATTTATTTGTTGCTCAAAAGCGTGATTTCTGCTGCTGCAGCGTCATCGTTGACGGCGTTGTTTCAGTGACGGATTGTGTTGACGTCTACCAAGTAGGTCAACACAGATAGTTTCAGTTTTAAGAGCTTGACATTTCTGGCATAAATAACTTTTCTTGAATTATCCACTTAATAAATAGAAGAGTTGTGACCCATTGATTTTGGCAGGAAATTATATTTTCATCACCACTGAGACAGTTTTAACTTTTTTTTTAATGTGGAAAAAAAAATGCATGTACTGTATAATAAAACGAAGTGCTCAAAGTATGATTTTTCATCTACCACCACACTGTTAGTTGTGGCAGCCATTTTGAATCAAGAAGACCTCAAGAATGAATGAGTTGTAGCTGTAACTGTGGGCTCTGAATACACGAGCACAGGCAAGAACATAATCCTTAATGCCCTGCGTCCGTCTCTCTTGCAGGGGTTTCACACCGTGGAACCGGACCCCTCCCAGGTGGCTTCCAGGAGACCATGGCTCTGCTCTGGGTCTTGATCCTGGGCTTGTGCTCAGGCTGGGCAGCGGGCTACAAGCAGGGAGACAATGTGACTCTTTATGTCAACAAAGTGGGTCCTTATCACAACCCCCAGGAGACGTATCACTACTACACCTTGCCCGTTTGCAGACCGGAGAAGGTCAGTGTTTGATCTGTGTCGCTGGATGACGGGCGTGTTGCAACACAAAGGTTTTACTGTTCTGATTAAGTCTTTTCTTTCATCTGGAGACGACCGTAAAACGTTGACGAGTTTTTTTTTCCCTGTCAGGTGCACCGCAAGTCCCTGAGTCTGGGGGAAGTGCTGGATGGTGACAGGATGGCAGAGTCTTTATATCAGCTCCACTTCAAGGAGAACGTGGAGAGGAAAACGCTGTGCCAGCTCACGCTGTCAGAAAAACAGGTGGGTTCTGGGATCCTTGGGACCCACATGCACCGGTAGAGGTTCTGACTCTGAGTGGACTTGACGTGGTTAAACAAACAGCAATTACTAAAAAACTTTTTTTTTCAAGCAACATTTAAAAAAATTAGAGGAATTAATCATTTTGCTAAAATTCAGTGTAAACACTGAATGACTTCTCAGAAATTAGTTGAAAAAACTAAAACTTGAAAACTTAAAGCTAAAAAAGTGAATGCTAGCTAAAAGCCAAATGGCACAAAACAAGGGCTAAAAGTAATAAAATGCTAGTAAAAAAGCAAAAAGCAAGCTAAATGTAGCGCTTGTTGGAAGTTTTAAATAAGCAAAACATTAGCTAAAGGCTAAAACAAGCAGAAGACTAGCCAAACATTGAAATAAGCAAAACAACAGCTAGCGATGAGTCCAAAGTAGGAAAATGTTTGATTAAAAAAAAAAAAAAAGCTCAAAGTGGTAAAAGGTTAGCTAAAGGCTCAAAGGGGCTAATACCAGCTCAAATTAGCACAAAGCTAGTTAAAAGCTCAAAGTAGAGCTAAAAGCTTTATGAAGTGCATGTCGAGTGATTTATGAAGTATTTTGCTAACAGCCATTTAAACACAGATAAACTAAGAGCCGAATAAAAGCTCGTTAAAAGTCTTTTTGGAGTTTTTGAGCACACGTTTGTGTTTTTGCTTCAGGTGGACGAGCTCCGTGAAGCCATCGAGGAGCTCTACTACTTTGAGTTCGTCCTGGACGACGTTCCGATCTGGGGCTTTGTCGGCTACATCGAGGAGAGCGGCTTCCTGCCTCACAGCCACAAGGTAAGAGCAGAAAACCAGGTTTGCTGCTCCTCCGCTCCTCACCCTCCTGACCTCGGGTCTCCTCCGTCAGGTGGGCTTGTGGACTCACCTGGACTTCAACATCGAGTACAACGGTGACGACGTGATCTTTGCCAACGTCTCGGTGAAAGACGTCAAGCCTTTTCCCCTGGAGGAGGGGGCGGGCACGGCCGTGGGCGGCGTGGGAGTGGGCGGGGGCAGCCTCACAGTCACGCACACCTACAGCGTGCACTGGTACAAGTCCAGCCTGCCTTACGGCCGGAGAGGCGAGCGCCTCCGGGACTACTCCTTCTTCCCCAAAACGCTGGAGATCCACTGGCTGTCCATCATCAACTCGCTGGTGCTGGTGGTGCTGCTGCTCGGCTTCGTCATCATCATCCTCATGCGGGTGCTGAAGAACGACTTCGCCAGGTTAGTCGGCAGAGTTAAAGGTTGGCGTTGAAACGGACTCGTGGTTTCCACTTGTTCCTAAAGGGACTCCTGTGCCTGGAAGTAGGGCGTCTCTTGTTTTTTTAACCCCTCTTTGTCGTCTTGCAGGTATAACGTGGAGGAGGAGGGCGGCTGCGACGACCTGGATCAGGGAGATAACGGCTGGAAAATCATCCACACCGATGTGTTCAGGTTCCCTCCCTTTAAAAGCCTGCTGTGCGCCGTGCTGGGAGTCGGAGCTCAGTTCCTCACGCTCGCCACGGGTGAGACGTCTCCAGCTGCTGCCGCAGCCTCTGTGTCGAGCAGCAGGTGTGTTCTGAGTCTGATGGGTTCAATGTCTGCTTTGTGCCTCAGCCATCATCATCATGGCGCTGCTGGGAATGTTTAACGTGCACCGCCACGGCGCCATCAACTCGGCGGCCATCGTCCTGTACGCCCTGACCAGCTGCGTGTCGGGCTACGTGTCCTGCAGCTTCTACACGCAGCTCAATGGCCATCGCTGGGTGTGGAACATCATCCTCACCTCTTCGCTCTTCTCAGGTGAGCAGCCATGATCCTGCTGAGGGAGTTTTTAGACGTTTCTAGTTTTTATTTATTTATTTATTTATTTTCACATTTACCGTAGTTTGAATCCATACATCTGAGCAGGCTTTTAGTGAGAGCTGTGAGAAATTTAATTTGATTTAAAAATCACTAAAACACAATTAAATCTCTTCAGAAATGTTCTGGTTGAAATCAACGTCAGCAAACTTCTTCTATTTTTGGTTTTTATGCCCCTTTGAGCCACTCTTCTGTTATTTTTGGTTATTTTATGGTTTTTAGTTACTATTCTGCTTCTAATAGCTTTTAGCACATGTAGCCACTTTTAGGGACTGTTCTTCCATTTTTACCTAGTGTTTTTCAACTTTAAGCTACCATTCAGCTACTTTAATTACTTTTCTGTTTCTTTTAGCTACCATTCAGCTACTTTTTATTTTCTGTTTCTTTTAGCTACCATTCAGCTACTTTTTATTTTCTATTTCTTTTAGCTACCATTCAGCTACTTTTTATTACTTTTCTGTTTCTTTTAGCTACAATTCAGCTACTTTAATTACTTTTCTGATTATTTTAGCTACAATTCAGCTACTTTAATTACTTTTCTGTTGCTTTTAGCTACAATTCAGCTACTTTAATTACTTTGCTGTTGCTTTTAGCTACAATTCAGCTACTTTAATTACTTTCCCGTTTCTTTTAGCTACCATTCAGCTACTTTTAATTACTCTTCTGTTGCTTTAGCTACCATTCAGCTACTTTTAATTACTTATTTTTTTGCTTTTAGCTACCATTCAGCTACTTTTAATTAATTTTCTGTTGCTTTTAGCTACAATTCAGCTACTTTTAGTAACTTTTCTGTTGCTTATAGCTACCATTTTGCTATCGTAGTGAGTAGAATATCTAATATTAGCTTTTTTTTTTTTTTTTTTTACTTTTAGGTATTGTTTTGCTAATTTTAGCCACTCTACTGCGGCTTTCATCTTGTGTTTGCTACTTGTAGCTACCATTCTGCTGCTTTAGTTAATGCTTTGTTGTCGTTTTGCTTCTTATAGGTTTTAACTTTAGGTACTTTTGGTAATCATTCTTCTCCTGTTAACATTTAACCACTTTTTTCCTAAAGTTTTGCTAGTATTCGCGTCCGTTTAGCTGATTATAGAATCTGCTAGGCTAATTTTAGCGACTGTTTGACTCTCTTTAGCTCGTATTTGACTCATTTTAGCTTCTGTTCTGCTTGGTTTACTTTTAACCACTAAGTTTTGGCTTCTTCAGCTGTTTTTGGTAAAGTCACTGCTCTGTCCTAATCAACCCAGTTAATGATTTTCTTTTCCAGGCTGGTTGGATATAATCCACTCATCGGTCTTATTTACCTTTTTTATTTCTGGAGAACTGTGCAGACCCATCAGATTTTTACTAACGAGCAGTAATGGGGTGATTTGTTAATTAAGACAAACTAAACTGGCAGATGCAGCTAATTATCCTTTAGTGGATTAACAGTTTCCACATTTTGCTTGAGGTAATAAAATACAGTAGTTTAAACTCAGGTGAAGGGTTTATGCTGTAATTAAACATGACATCATTGTTCATTAAAAACAAAACGACTACCGGTACTTGTTGGCTACACTCGTCACATGAAGTGTTACCAACAGCTGCGTTCCCTCCTCCCCGCAGCGCCGCTCTTCATCACGTGGAGCGTGGTGAACTCCGTTCACTGGTGGAGCGGCTCCACCCAGGCCCTGCCGGCCACCACCGTGCTCCTCCTCCTGGGCGCCTGGGTGCTGGTGGGCTTCCCCCTCACCGTCATCGGCGGCATCGTGGGAAAGAACAGAGCCGGCAGCTTCCAGGCGCCGTGCCGCACCCGTAACATCCCCCGGCAAATCCCGGCGCAGCCCTGGTACAAGCACACGGTGGTGCACATGGCCATCGGGGGCTTCCTGCCTTTCAGGTGAGAAGCTGCCAGGCGCTTCTGTCGGGAATCAAACCGCTAAATGTTGGGCTGCTGTGTAAAATGTGAACAACAAGCGATGTGCAAATCTTATCAAGCCATATTTGATTCACATATGAAAACGGTGTAAACATCCAGGACCAGGTTGAAGTTTTTGGAGGGAGTGTTGCCCCGTTCTGGTTGGATAGAAGATTCTCAACAGTCCTGGAGCTCTCTGCTGAATTATTAATTAAATTATGAATGGCAGCAGCTGTTGACGGATACTTTTCAGGTTTGTAAGCAGCAAATGCGAGAGGTACTAATGCACCCCCATACCATCATAGAGGCAAGATTTTTAAACTGTGCACTGAAAATCCAAATACAGGTAGTCCCCGTTTTACGGCTGAGATCCGTTCTAACAGCTCAGCCGTTAACCGATTTAGCTTTAAACCGGAT
>JARVGV010000646.1:24683125-24694166 GCA_031762435.1 Hypsolebias longignatus
GAACATAGTTCAATCAGACAAGATATATATGTTGTGCCATTTTATGCAAAGTTCAAATATCATGTCAGTGGTCCTTTAATTCAGCTGCTCCTGGTTGTTAAAATAAAATAAAAAAAAACTACATGTTGCCATGGTTACGCATCGTAGCAAATGCCCCCAAATTACAAAAAAGTTTCAGTAAAAGTCCTTCTAGCTGTACAGCATCTGAAAAGAGCAATTTATATCCAGAGAAAAGAGAAAGGAAAGTTTTCAAAAGTAATAACTCAGAATGAAAGTAGCAGAGCTGCTTCAACATGCAGCCACCCCGAGCGGCGCAGTTCTAGAACAAAATAAACAAATAAAATAAACATTCACATTGTAAAGTTTATTTACGCAGAAGAGCGAACTTTAAAAACACCCCAACTAAATTTTTGTATTTGAACGTGTCATAAGTCCTCCTGTACAGCTGATGGCGCTGTTTCCTTCTCGCCGGTTTCAAATCTCTAAAATCCGAGGTCCCTTTAACTCATCACGCGTGGAACTCCAGCGCGTGGAGCCTCAACCGTGGGAGCAGACCGACCGGGCTGTGTCGGCTCCGTCCCGAACCTCACGGACGAACTTCATTCAACTGTTTGTAAAAACGGACAGGTTAGCTCGGTTTTAACCCCTAGAAACAGGAAAATCTTGGTTTAACGTCCGAGATCGGAGCACGAGGACAGCTCGCGCGTCATTTTAATTTTTGACAAACTGTCTCGGCCGAAAGATCCCGAAACTTGCCGAGGGGTCGATCAGAACTGGTCAAGATGACGGAGGAACTTGAGCGGATCCTTCAGCAGCTGACGGAGCCCGACAACGCTGTCATTCAGCAGGTAACAGCGGCTCGGGGCCGGTGCTCTTCGGACACACAGGCCGAGAGTTTGACAACGGTTTGTCTCTAACGGCTCCTCGGTTTCCGTTAAAGCGGCTAATTGTTGTCCGTCTGTTCAGGCTACAGCCCGGCTGAAAGAGGCGTTCAAGGACCCAGCGATCATCCCAGGCCTCTGCGCGGTGATGAGCGGATCCAAGAACCCCCAGGTGCTCGCTTGAATCTTAAAACGTTTTAAAAAGATTTAAAAAGGCTAATTTCTCCCCAGAAGGTCACATATTTAGCAATATTTTTAATCTTCACCAACCTTCCCAACTGTTCAAGTTCTTAAAAATATACAAATGTAATTTTTGCCAACAAACATTTCACCCAATGATTCCTTGCTGTTAGAATATCTATTTATAACGTCTTTAAGGAAAATCCAGTCACTTTTCAGGCTCGTTGTGACGATAAGAATGTTTAAATTGTAATATTTTCTCTATAAAAAAATAATATTCATCAAAATTAGATAAAACAGCATTATGTAGCAGTGAGAGATAAATACTGTACAATAAGGCCACCTTACGGAGGAGAATTATACATTTATGTTTGTTTTTTATGTTCTAATGATGATAATCCACAGAAAATGAGAGTTTGGACAACGTGTGGAATGCAGGTACATTTTCAGGAGCTCCTTTTAAGGCGAAAGTGAAAATTACCTGGACAAAACATCAAAATGCAATATTTTTTGATAAGTAAAACAGTAACACAAGTTTTAAAAGCAGATTACATTTTTTTTGTTTAAATTTCTACAGAGGAATAAAGTTTATGAAGGGAACAAACCTTGTCTTTGTGAATCTTGTTGGCTTACAGAAAGTTGTAACACTTTTCCTGCACACGGTTTTACCGTGTATCCACAGATTCGTCAGTCGGCCACGGTGATGCTGAGACTGAGGGTTAAGAAACGCTGGAAGAAGATCAGTCCAGCAGACAGAGAGAGGTTGGACTCCGCCGCTCATCACCCTCATATCACGCACTTTAAATGTTAAATAAACTGATGTTTTTTGGTGCAGCCTGAAGGCGGTCGTGCTGATGGCCTTCATGCAGGAAACGGAGTGAGTATTTTCAAGTAAACTACAAAGATGGCGGTGAAATGTTTCTCCTCACCTGTTTTTTTTTTTTTTTCCTGTTTTTGTTTCGCAGACACGCGGTGCAGCACTCACTTTCCCAGCTGTGCGCTAGTCTAGTCAAACATGAGACACCGGACCGCTGGCCCGCCCTGCTGCAGCTCCTGAACCAGTCCACCAGGAGCGCCAACCCTCGTGACCGACAGGTACGGGACCAGGGCGCAGCTGCATCTTGTTTTTAGACTGAACTGTTCCTCATCTGGTTTTCACATCAAACAGATTGGTCTCCTGCTGCTCAATAAGGTGCTGGAGTCCAACCCAGAACCCTTCAAGCCTCACTACTGCCAGCTGCTGCAGCTGTTGGGTGCCGCTCTGCAGGACTACGACAACCCAACGGGCCTTTACTACTGCATCCTCAGCCTGACAGCTATAACGGCTTACGTTGGCACCGAGGAGATGGTGAGGCAAACGTACTGGGTCATTGAAATGTTTCTGCATTCAGACGTCCTCCACTCTGGTTTATAACAATCTCATCTAAATGAGGTCTTCTGGTTCATTTTTTAGAAGCTGATGCGAAACATCGTCCCAAACCTGATCCTCGCTCTTAAACGCCTCATCAGTGCTGATCAGGTAAAGCCTGGATGTAAAGGTTTTAGTTTCCCACTCTGCTCCTCTGCGGTCCGGTCTGTGTGCACTCCCGGGTCATTTTGTGTGTGTGTGTGTGTGTGTGTGTGCAGGACCAGGCCACTGAAGCCATGGAGGTTTTTATAGAGCTCATGGAGGTCGAAGTGTCCATCATCGCCCCTCACGTGGCCGACATCGTCCACTTCTGCCTGGAGGTAAAAACCACGTCCTGTTGAGTTCTGTGTTTTCAGCGGTTCCACGTTTTTGGCTCGTTGGCTCAGAGTCGGACTTGTTTCTGTCAGGTGGGCAGCAACACGTCTCTGAGCGACTCCCTGAGAGTCAAAGGCCTCTCCTGCATCACCTTCCTCATCCGGCTGAAGAGTAAGGTCAGTCCTGCCTCTTCCTAGATCCACGCCCTGCTCGGGGTCAGAGTTTGGTTAAACCAGCAGGAACGCCCCTCTGCTCTGTAGACGGTGCTGAAGCTGAAACTGCTGAACCCCATCCTGCACGGCATCTTCCCCATCCTGACCGCAGCCCCCCCACCCGGTGAGCAGGACCCCGAGGACGCGGATGACGGAGGACACGCCACAGACGACGACAGTCCTAAGCAGTGCGCCTCTCAGGTACGGAGGAGCTGCTTTCTGTTCCCCCCTCAGCTCCACAGGTTAAAGTGACTGACGTGTGTTTGTAGATGATCGACACGATGGCTCTCCGCCTGCCTCCAGAGAAGCTCTTCCATCACCTGGTGAGTTGTCTGACACGCCTGTCGTCAAGTCGGAGCAGTTTTATCAGACGTTTGTTCTTCTCAGACCCCCCTGACTCAGGCCTGCCTGGCCAGTCCTGACCCGTACCAGAAGAAGGGTGGAATCATGTGCCTGGCGGTTCTGGCTGAAGGATGTGCAGACCACATGCGCACAAAGTAAATAAAGAGCCCGAAGCTCGTCTGCTGTCTACCTCTGTTCACACGCTCACCTGTCTGTTCACACGCTCACCTGTCTGTTCACACGCTCACCTGTCTGTTCACACGCTCACCTGTCCCGTCCGTTCGCAGCATGCTGTCGTCGGTGCTGCAGACGGTTTGTCAGAGTCTGTCCCACAGCGAGCAGGTGGTCCGCTGCGCCGCCCTCTTCGCCCTCGGGCAGTTCGCCGAACACCTGCAGGTGGGTCCGAACACAGAACGACCGAGTCGTGCGAGGGTGGTGGTCTGTCAGTAAAAATACAACTTTGATCACTTTGTTTGTTTGTTTGTTTGTCCACAGCCTGAAGTAAACAAATACTGTGGGGAGCTGATGCCTCTGCTGCTGGGATACCTTTCATCCCTGAACGAGGCTAAAGTCGGACATCTCACTAAAGCCTTTTATGCTTTGGAGAGCTTCTTGGAGAACTTGGGTAGATTTTCAGGCTTTTAATATAATTTTATTTACAGACGTTCATTATTGTGGCACGACTGAGCTTTAGAAAAAATACTAAAAGCCATAAAATTATGAGAATAAATTCGTACGAGACTTTTTTTTTTTTTTTTTCCACGAGTTGGATCCACATGCGACCTGTCAATCAATCCAGTAGGCGTGTCAGCAAATGACCAATCCAAAGCTGAGTGCTCCGTACCTGCAGAGCTGCAGGTTCAAAGTCCTGGTGCTGATGTGCTTCAGGTTGACTCCTTATTGGTAAAACTTGTACCAAAGTATAACTTGATGTTCAACATTCTTCATTTTCCACAGTTTAAATGTGGGAAACCTGCTTTATGTGTCGGAGTTCAGATAATGTTACGACTCATTCAGCTTTGCATTGGTCATTTGCTGACACGCCTACTGGATTGATTGACAGGTCGCGTCGTGGATCCAACTGGTGGGAAAAAAAAACAAAACAAAAAGTCTCGTATGATTTTATTTGACTCTATATTTTTATGTTTTTTTATTTTTCTTAGCCTGGCCCTAAAGCTCCGTCGTACTGCGGTCGTTCTTTTTACAAGAGATCCATTTTTCTTCTTTTATTTTTTGAACAGGAGCTGAAATCGAGCCGTACCTCCCCACCCTGATGGAGATCATGCTGTCCACGCTCAACAACACAGAAAACCTTAAAATCAAAGAACTAGCTGTGTCTGCCATCGGCGCCATAGGTGAGAACTGAACAAACTCGCGCCGGCGAGTGTTTTTCAAAACCAGGCGTCTTTTTCTGGACGTGACGACGGACGGAGGCCACAGAGGGACACACTTGTCTTTAAATGAATATTTTGATCTGTTTCTGCACTGAGGTCCAGTTTCTTGCTTCTGTTTTTCCTCCAAACCCACGATGTCAAAATGTTGGCTCAGATTGAAGCGGGTCACGAGTTAACGGAACCAGAATCACTTGAATTTATTTTAACAGCCAACGCTGCCAAGGAGCTGCTGGCTCCGTACTTCCCCCCGGTCATCGAAAGCCTGAAAGGTTTCCTGACGACCTCCACGGAGCAGATGAGGTCTCTGCAGACCCAGTCCCTCGGTACGTCAACTGAACTGGGTCCATTCTGGACTGAACTGGAAACTCCGCTGCATTAATGAACGTTGTGTTTCTCAGACACGCTGTCCGTTCTGGCTCGTAACGTTGGGAAGGACGTCTTCGGTCCTCTGGCTGCGGAGTGCGTCCGTCTGGGCCTGAACCTGACCGACACCATCGACGACCCGGACCTGAGGCGCTGCACGTGCGTACTTTGCCAGAACGCCGCCGGAGTTCTTGTTCTAAACCCGCTGCTGTTTTGAACCGTCTCTCTATCCTTCCGTCCTCAGGTACGGTCTGTATTCAGCCGTGTCCACAGTCGTCCCCGAGTGTCTCAGCCCCCACCTCCCTGCCATCACAACCATCATGCTGCTCGCCCTCAAGTCCAACGAAGGCGTCACGGTACCAAACACCCAACCCTCTGAAAAGCACTTCTTTAACAGACTCCGTTTCCACCATCTTTGTTTCATTCCAGGCGCACCTGAAAGAGGACGCCTCGTTTGTCCTCCTCGACGAAGACGATGACGAAGACGAAGGAAAAGCTGACGAGCACTTCTTGGAAGACGAGCCGGAGGAAGAAGTCCAGGACGTTGCAGGGTAGTTTGTGTCCCACGTCCGTGTTTCCTCCAGAGAGACGTGTTGCTCAGACAGAGTCCATGTTTCAGGTTCAGCGTGGAGAACGCCTACATGGACGAGAAGGAGGACGCCTGCGACGCTCTGGGAGAGATCGCCTTCAGCACCGGGTACCAGCCGCACACACGACGGTAAAGATCAAAACTGATGTGACGCCTGTTGGTGCTGAACGTGTCGTGTTCCCCGGCAGCGCCGCCTTCCAGCCCTTCATGGAGTCCAGCTTCCAGCAGGTCTACGACATGAGAGACGTAAGTCCGAGCTCAGCCTGGGTCCTCTGCCTCAGCAGCTTTGTCTCCGCTGATGAAAGGACGGGTCTGTGGGGGGATTAAAGTCCTCATCCAGCCAGGATCTGACCCCGCTCCATCCAGGCGGGGGGCCCAGTTGAGGCTGACGCTCTTTAAACACGTTATGTTGGAGGTCGCTCTGAAGCTCCTCAGCTCAGAGGCAACTCGTTCTGACAGAAGAGCTGAAGGTTCATCTGAACAGAACCGGTGTCACTGCAGCAGATCTGATGTTTCTCTAGTTTCCTCATGAGGACGTCCGCCGGGCGGCGCTGGGAGCTCTGGGCCAGTTTTGTCGATGTCAGCACAAAGTTTGGACCGAGAATCCATCTGAGGCCAACCACCATGGTAAAACCGGACGATGACATCACTGTTGTCTGCAGCTGTGGACACGGTCCACTGAACTCTGTGTCTCCTCCAGCCCTGCTGAAGCTCCTGGACCTGGTTCTTCCTTGTTTCGTGGAAAGTTTGAGGACGGACCGCGAGCGGCAGGTCGCGATGAGCGTCCTGGAAACCATGAACAACGTGATGAGGTCCTGCAAGGAGGAGGTCTGCAGGACCCCGGACCACCTCAAGGAGATCAGTCAGGTGATCCGAGACGTCCTCAAGAAGAAGGTGAGAGACGGTCGAGGACAAACGACGTGTAAAGACGTCAGAACGACCCACTGATGTTTGTGTCTCCCACCAGACGGCCTGTCAGGACAGTGGCAACGATGATGATGATGAAGACCAGCAGGTGCTGCAGAACAGTGGTGGTTGGACCGCGGCGCTCGAGCAGCTCCTCATTCTGCTTCCTGTTTCAGGCGGAGTACGACGCCATGCTGCAGGAGTTCGCAGGAGAGGGGATCCCCCTGCTGGTGTCCTGCGTTCCTGCAGACCTCTTCGCTCCGTTCCTCAACGACCTGCTGCCGTTCATCATCAACAAGACGGTGAGTCGCCTCAGATCGTCCCGCCGAGGCTCGGCTCGGTTCCGCCGCTCGGATCGTGACAGATTCTTCTTCCTGCTTCAAGAAATCCTCCTGCACGGTGGCAGACCGCTCCTTCTCCGTCGGGACCATCGCAGAGATCCTCCAGGCTCTTGTGAGCGCGCCCGGCGGCCGAGCGCTGGCGGGCCGCCTGTCCAATCGGCTGCTTCCTGTCCTGGTGGCCGGAGTGAAGGACGGCAACGCCGAGGTCCGGAACAACAGCGTGTTCGGGCTGGGCTGCCTGGCTGAGGCCGCGGGACCCATCATCGTCTCGTATCCTCCTCACAGAGTCCAAAATAAATAAATCAATCAAATCTCTCAGATTATCCTTCATGAACTGCTGCTCAGAGATTATCCCATGATGCTCTCTGTGTTTTCCAACCTTCTGACCAAAGAGTCCGACCCAAAGGTGATCGACAACCTGTGCGCCGCCCTCTGCAGGATGATCTGTAGCAACGTGGACGCCGTCCCTCTGGACATGGTCTGTCCTGCAAACGTCCGGCCCGAGTCCGTTTCCGAACAGGAAGTTAAACGAGTTCTGCTCTCGACAGGTGTTTCCTGCTCTGATGGCGAATCTTCCTCTGAAGGAGGACCAGGAGGAGAACAAGACGGTGTTCACCTGCCTGGACGTGGTCTACAACCACAGCCCTGATCTGGTAGACCCCACACGTTATCATTCTTACTCTGGACTGAGTTTAAATGAAACATCTGCATGTTCACGAGACAGGTGACCAAAAACTGAACCAGTGACCAGGTCCTGGTCACAAGCTGCTCCAGCTGCTCTCAGTTCACTTTAAGATCTGAAGAAAAAAAAAAGAATCAGGTTCTGGATCCACGAGTTTGGGAAAAGTTTTATTTTTATTTCAGAGCAGATACATTTTCAACGTTTTCATATGAAACTGTTTTTATTATTAAAGGCGGCTCCTGAGTTAAAACATGAACTTTAATTATTTTGTGTTCTGTCGGGTTTGGATCAGGTCGTGAAGTTCATGAAGCCCGTCGTTTCTGCTTCCTGTCACGTCGTCGGCCTCAAGGAAGTTGACGAAGGTAAATAAAAATAAAAACACGTTTAAAACCAAATCTCATCCTTGGGCTCGGTTCTGACCCGTCTTTAATGATTTGCTGTTTCTTAGAGACCCAGAGGGTTCTGGTGGTTCTGCTGAAGGCGTTGGTCCAGAAGAACGGAGCAGAATTCCAGGCAGCTGTGAGCTCCCTTCCTGCAGAGCAACAGACCAAACTCCAGACGGTGATGAGCGCCTTATAGCACCCCCCACCCCCGGATCAGAACATTTTTATTTTGCAGACAGGAAACGGGCCGTTGGTTCTGTTTGCCCAGATCAAAACGATTACACATGAACTCTATTTACAGAATTAGAGTTAAAGAATTTATTCAGGTTTGGTTTCTTGCACTGAATGAATTCCCAGTTTTACAGTTTATTTATTCACATGAAAACAAACAAACAGTTTCCAGATTATTTACATCGTCTTTAGTTTCCACTCTCGGCCTCGTTCAGATTTTTCAGCTGGTTTGTGTAAAACTGAATTAAACTAAGAAGCAGATTTTTGTTGTTATTAAAAGAAGCACCTTCACTTCCTGCTCTATAAACATTTTAAACGTTTTAGTGTAAAAAAAGAAAAAGTTAAAACAGAATTGTACAAAAACTGCACGAACTAACAACGTTGTTATTTTAGGCTTAAATAAATTTAAACATTTATTTTGTCTCTGCTGTGGTTTAGTCAAACAGGAAGTCTTGTTTTCTTCCTTCCTGTTGGTGACTCAGACTCGGGTCTCTCTCTCAGTGGTCCTGGACCTCAGTAAGTCCGGGCCGGTGGTTCTCCTGGTCCAAGGCCACGGTTCTCTCCACGGGTTTGAGTCCGTTTGTTTCTGTTGGAGGAGCAGAGAGAAGGGTTTGATGATGATGATGAAGCTGACAGGTTTATAAATGATCTACAAGTTCAAACTGAGTGAACTTCATGTTCAGCAGGTCCCTCAGACTCTTTCTACACCTCCGGCTGTGTTGGATCCAAACGTCTCGTTTGAGCTCCCGAGTCGTCGTTCAGCTACGGTTTTGAGCCACACGAGGCAGCGACTTTTTATAAGATTGATTTTCAAAACAATAAAAAGTTTTTCTGTTCAGTATGTTTGAAAATAAAAGTTAAAACTTGTTAGTAGTTTGTTGCTTCTTTAATCCAATAATTTCTCTGAAATCCTGAAAATTTGTAAAGAAAATTAAGAAAATCACACAAGTCTTTATTTTATACGTTTTCTAACTACAAAAAAAAAAGGTTTACATTTAATGAAACTAAAGTTTAAAAGAAAAGTATTTTTTTTAATATTTGACAAACTGGATTAGTTTTATTCACAATAATTTAAACACTTTATGTGGCTCTTTGTTAAATTTTCCACTAATAAACGACTCAGCCCAGTTCAGGTTGATTTTATTATTTCACAACTGACTGAAGGATTGTGGGTAATGCAGTTCTGTTGGTCTCCAGTACCTGCGTGCCTCTGCGTCCAGGGCTGAATGTCGATCCCCGTGCGGCAGAAGGAGCGGTCGGTGTGGGCCTCCGTGCTGTACAGCACCTCCTGCAGCTGCTTGTCTCCAGGTTTCTGGGCTTTCACTCGAACCTGAAGCAGAAACGACGTTTAACTCCGGGAAACGTTTCTCTTCCGCTCGTCCTCTTGAACTTACCTCCAGGACGGTGGTCTCTTTCTCCTTCAGCTTCCCTGTTTTGTTCTTCACCTGCGTCTTCGTGGTGTCGACCCACACCACCCTCTCCTTCACGTCTGACCTGGACACAAAACACGTTTTGGAGAATCTTGTCTTGGTCTCGACTTTAAAAAAAAAAAAAAAAAGTTCACACTCACTCCTGGATGCCCAGGTCCGCCAGCGTGGTGTCCAGGAAGGGGAAGGGTCGGTGCGCCGAGCCGGCCTGCACCTCGATGGGCAGCGTCACCGACATGGGCAGCTCCTGCTCCACCTCCACCCGAACTATCACCGCCCGCTCGGCGTCTCCTTCCTGCGTCTTGTCCTCCGCCAGCTTGATCCCTGGAGCTGAACGCACTCACCAGAACCTCTGGTTCTGATCTGTACCACTGACGTTCTTCAGTCAGGACCAGGCACGACTGATGAGAAAGCCTCTGGAGGTGTGGGCGATGCCTTCAGGCTCGGCCCTTTCGGCTGATATAAGCAGCCGTTGTGAATGTATCACTCAGCTGTTAGGTTTATTAGACTGCCAGAGGCCTGATTGATGGATGTGGGTGGAGGGGTGGTGGTGGTGGAGAAAACAGATGAGTTATGGCGGTAATGATGCGACGTTATCGTCCTCAATTTTAAACATTGTGATCTGACTTTATACGAAGGGGTTTCCCGAAGATTAGCAGAGAAAAGGTTAAATTTCACCAGAACTACATGATTTGAGACAGGATTTCAGAAGATGAGGTCATCCTCATTTTTTGTTACTGGTCATGTACGAGCCTTTCACAGCTGTTTTTTTTTTTTTTTTCTTTTCTAAATGTGTCGTCCAGATGAAAGAATTTAGTTTGTTCAGTCTCTGACCCGGTCCATCTCAGCTCCTTTAATGAAAAGACAAAATTTGTTGGATGATGGAGCATGCATCAGGACATTCCTTTAGTTTTTCACATTTTTCCTTTCAATGTAAACCAGATGATGTGGAGTACCTCAGGGTTGTGTTTTGGTGCCACTTTTGTATTCGATCACCAGATTATCCCGATCAGCGACCCTCAAACTTGTTTTGGCCCAAACTTGGTTTATTCAAGACGACTTTGCTCCAGTTAGCTAGAACTGTCAAGCCCAGGTGTTCGTTTTTCATACAAACCGGATTCCAAAAATGTTGGGACACTAAACAAATAGTGAATAAAAACTGAATGATGTGGAGGTGCCAACATCTAATATTTTATTCAGAATAAAACACAAATTACAGATCAAAAGTTTAAACTGAGAGAATGTTTCATTTTAAGGGAAAAATGTTTCAAAATTTCATGGCGTCAACAAATCCCAAAAAAGTTGGGACGAGTCCATTTTTACCACTGTGTGACATCCCCCCTTCTTCTTCCAACACTCAACAGATGTCTGGGGACAGAGGAGACCA
>JARVGV010000646.1:24713587-24729826 GCA_031762435.1 Hypsolebias longignatus
CTGTGTTAGCTAACTGCTTGAAAATACAGTACTGTACATGTTTAAGGTACAGAATGTACGCTGGTGTTGTGTTACGTTAAAAAAACGTGTTTAAAACGCTGTTTACCGTTCATTTTCCGACTTATGGCAAAAAATCCGGACTTACGGCCGCCACGTGGGATGAGCTCCGACTTACGGCAAAATC
Organism: Hypsolebias longignatus; assembly: GCA_031762435.1. Taxonomy (NCBI): domain Eukaryota; kingdom Metazoa; phylum Chordata; class Actinopteri; order Cyprinodontiformes; family Rivulidae; genus Hypsolebias; species Hypsolebias longignatus. Next base: position 24,713,772 of record JARVGV010000646.1, read on the forward strand.
GGGTTACAAACGGTGCGTAGGAACGGAACTCGTTTGTAACTCGAGGTCTACCTTTATTGTCAAATTTAAGAAATGCTGGTTAATTTTATTTTGAGTGTAGTACATTTTTTGACCACTGGATGGCAGTATAAGACTGTTTGAACCAAAGGATGGATAGTGAGGGAGCGAGCAGTGTGTCTTTAAGAAAACTTTGAGGGAAGGCCCCTTGACGTGACATGAGCTGTCTCTCTTTGGTTCTCAAAATGGAGGACGCTCAGTGGTTTGAGCTCTTTAGCATTTTTCACACAAAGCTTTTAGTAATAAAAAAAAATCAGTAAACAAGTTCTCAGCTTCTTTTTGCAGAGAAAAACAACTTTTTAGACGAAGGCACGAGCTTCAACCGTGAATTTTGGAGCTTCGACAAGACAGGTTTTTCCTGAGGTCAGCCTGTTAGCGTAGCTCTTAGCTTTGCTCGTAGCTTAGCTCGTAGCTTAGCTGGTTATCGATCCAAAAATGTGATTTTTGTACAGTTAAAAAATATTTTAGAGAAAAAGGGAGGGGTCAGTGAAGAGCACTGGAGTTGACCTTTTGTCATCCAATGTCTTCAGTAGAAAGAGAGACATGAAGAAATGATGAAGCCGATAAATGAAAACGAGGTTGATAAATTTAATTTATCATACAATTAATTGATTTATTGTTTATCACGACAGGGCTATTATTAGTCAGGATATTATTGATCAGAGCTATTCAACTGGTAGCAAATCAGGCTTACTGGTGAGCTCGGTTCAATCCACCAATGAGCTAATTTTTAAATAAAACTAGATTTCAAATCGTAAAACTTCCTTAATGAGAATAACTGCTGGATGTCCGGCCCAGAGCTCTTGACTTTCAGCAACTGTGGCCCCCCCACAGACAATTTAGTTGAATAGCCCTGTTATAGATGATTGTAAAGATAACTCCCACAGCCATCTGACCATTAAAAACTTTAAAATGTCTTCAGTTTTACAGATATTGAGGTAAAATTAGACGTGTTAGTTGCTGAGAGGCGTTCATGACACAAACTGCTGATTCAGAGGCTGAGTGGTTCTTCTTCACCCTCAGTGCTCATCTGTTTGCAGAGTTTTGTAAAACTGACATTTTCCACGGGTGGAATCAACCGTTGTCATTTTTAGCCAACAGGGAGAGGCACGAGTTGTTTTTGTCCGCCTTCTTTAATTGTTCTCCTGCAGTCATGACTGTGGGATTGCATAACCCACAGAAACCCAGCGAGCCGCTGATCCACTGCCCTGTGACCATTATGTTGTGACTCACAAGCTGTGATCTGGCAGAACTGGGCTGTTGGGAAACGTCTACATGCTTCATAGTTATAGTTTAACTTGTCCTCAGGACACTGAACAGCTGTTCTATATTTAACTACTACTTATAATATTATAATATTTACTTTATTATTTTTATCAACTTGATGAAGAGGTCAATCTGAGTCTTTTGGGAGAGGGGAGTAGCGAGGGATTGTGGGTCTCAGATTGACTAGGAAGTAAGACTTTGAGGAAAATGGGTTGGGAACCACTGACATTCTATACGGCGCCATTTTCCCTCCAGGTTGCTTTGTCATTGAACTTGGTGCGTGCACGTTGGTGTAGATTCTCAGTCATCTAGGACTTTGTGAATCCCAAGAGATGGAAAAAACAAGACAATGGACCTCTGTCCTGTTAGGTGAAGACTGGATGAATAAGAACAGGAATGAGATCATCAGAGGTACAGCACAGGTTGAAGGACTGGGAGATGAAGTTATAGAGGCCAGACTGAGATGGTTTGGACGTGCCCAGAGGAGGGACAGTGGGTGTACTGGTAGAAGGATGTTAAAAATGCAGGAAAGAGGAGATACATGGAGGAAGTTAGAGTGAGGACAGAGGACGATGACTCTCTTGAAGAGGAAGAAGCAGCTCACCATGCACAGAGCTCAAGCTTTAAACCACATGACGTACTCAGTTGAAACTCTTGGGATTTGTCTTGGGGTGTTTGTAACAGACTCCATTTTATTTCAAAGTAATCAAGTTTATGAAAACGTTGCTGATAAAGGTTGGAGCCATTCTTTAAGGTGGCTAGATGTTTCTGACCCTTTGACCTTCTCTTGAAAGAAGAGAACCTCTAGTTTAAATCATGGGAACGGGACATCTTGTGTATTTTTGTGCCTCGGTACCCGTTCGTCTTTTTGGTAGTCTGGGTTTCAAAGTGGACCTTCTTTTCACATGGACTGGTTCTGGAGCTGAAGCCTGACTCACTGGTTTCTGTTCCAGACCAGATTATAATCTGTTTCGAGGTGGTTGCTGCTCAGTTTGAGCCTGGAAAAATCCTGAAAATATGAAAGAATCTGTTAATTTCGTAATGATTTCAGTTTTAAAAACAGATCGCAGTGCGTCTCTTTTTCCTTCGTGGTCGGACCCCGGCCTCGCCCTGGTCCGTGTGCGTTGTAGGCTCCATGTCTGTAAGCACTTTGTGAGGCGTAGCTGAACGTCTAATGTGTGTTTGGAAGCGTGCGCGCTCATGTAGGAGGACAAGCGTGCGACTGAGCCGTGTCTCGGCCGTTAAATGTTTGTGTAAACGCCGCAGTCAGATTTTTCCAGCAGCCTTCCTCCTCAGTCCTCGTCTTCGCCACTGAGGAGCTCAGTGTCTGAGCGGGACAGAGGGGGCGATTGTCCCGCTTCACCGTTGGACACGAGCGCAGACTGGACACGTCACGCCGGTTCAGCCTGGTGACCTCAGCGCTGATGAAACATCTGAAAAGCTCACGGCTCGTTCTCGATTTTTCTGTTTTAATGGCTTCGTCACTGGAGCTGCGCAGATGTTCAGCTTCGGCTCGTTTAACCACGAGCTGAATGTTTGATGAAGCTTTACTTTGTATCGATCAACACGTCGGCTCATGTTTCAGCTCTTTTTTTGGACACTTATCCACAATACAGATACTTTTTTTGTTGTAACTTGAGAAATAAAAATACTTTACAGCAAAATACACAATAAATACAAAATATTTAGCTTTATCTACTGTTAAACATCTGTTCAGCAGTTTTTAGCTTCAGTTATGATCAGATGTGCTAAATTAAAAATTGCAACGTCTCCTGTTGTTTGATCTTCTCCTCCTGCGTCTCCTTCCTTTGTTCCTGGTGTTGAAGTGTCGTTCTGGCTGCTACACAAACCGCTGGCGACAGCACACATTTAGATACGCTCGTATATTTCTCCGTCTTCAGAGCAGATGGTGAAACAGGCCGTAAAAGTAAAAATCCTTGCCTGGACGTCTCTTTTCTCCCTAAAAATGACAGTTTTACGTTTTTTTCATGATTGAAATGGTTCCTCCAGATGAAAAATTACTTCCTGTTTTATGGGAAAGAGTCGCAAATTAACGAGATCAATCTATTATTTCCACTCAGTTTTTTTTTTTTGGCTGAAGCAAACGTCGCCGTCATTCATCAACAGTCCTTGACGGCTTTTCCTCGCTCCTGTCGGTACAGCTCGTCACCTTGATCCAGACCTCGATTCCTAACCGGCCCGGTCAAAGCTCATCAGGGCTCCACGACCACAAATATCCAATACGAGGAAGTGACGGAGCAAACTAAAACAATCCAGCTGATATTTGGTGGAATGTGCCTCAGATGTCATCTCTGAACCTTTTCTTCCAGTTTGCACTGACTCCATTAGATGTAGTAATTATTTAAAAAATAAAGTATCACCGTACTTTCCGCTGTGCACGTCGCATCAGTGCAAATATGTCTAATAAAGTGGAGAAAAAAACATCAATACGTCGCTTTGCCATATAAATCTCATCTATTATATGTCACCGCTGACTAGTCGCGTTTGTTACGTGTCACCGCTGACCACCCGGAAACGTGGGCCGGTGTTGGACCAAAAATCGATTGGCTGCCAAATGGTGGCCTCAGGAGAGTGCACAGGAGGACTCTAACAAGAATTTAACAAGATTAACACTTAAAAACAATCATTTGTTTGCTCAACATTATAATAAAAGTGTGTCTCAGTCGAACTTTTCCTTGATAAATGCAGTTTACAGATCAAATCAGCTGCGTTTCGCCTGGGCAGCAAAATGTAGATGATTTGACGTTTGCCCCAGGAGTTCCGGAACGAGACGAAGGTGGCTTTGTATGGCAAGCCAAGTGTCTCATTAATAGCCACTTTTACCTATTAATGAAGCACTTGGCTTGCCATATTAGTCGAGGGCCCTCTAGTGGCTGAAAATGGTAGTGTTCAACATTTTCCATGCCAGAATGAATGAAATTGTCAGATCTCAGACAAAACTGGGTTATATGGGGTTGTATGGAAAAAACAAAACAAGTTGCTTTGCCATATAAGTCGCAGGACATGCAAATTAATGCAAAAAGGCAGTGGTTAATTTGAGCCACTGCCGGAACAAGATCCGTAAACTCTCTCATTTTGACCCGTTCTGTTCTGACAGTTCTTTGATCGGATCCGCCAACTCCGCCCTTAAAAGTCCAACGTCGTTGCGCATTTTTATTTTGATTATTTGTTAAAAAATACAACGAGAGGAGACGTTGCCCTTAGCCCGACGGACCCAGTCTGTGGAGTGGATGTTCCAGCCACAGCACGCGCAGCGAACCAGCTACACGCTCCTTCGAGGAGCCTGTAGGTGGGGGGTGAGGACGGAGAGACAGGTGGTCTTACGCACAGAGGTTCTGCGCAGAGGCCTTCTCTCCTCCTCCTCTCCACATATTGTCCCTCCTCAGTGAGGCTGCGCACTCTCTGGCCTCAATCAGTTTACAAATTAAGTCCTGCAAAAAGGTGTGACTTATACGGTGAAAAGTACGGTAATATTAATTTTAGATTGTTCTGAATATATTTTAACAAAAGCTCTCTGATTCTCAGGCACGTGGACTCCTTTCAACCCAGTGACGGTGCGCTCAATCATCGGTAAGTCTGCAGCTTTCACAACTTCCTGTTGTCTCTCATTCAGATTGTTTGTGTCCTCGCCACGACAACCAGATGAAGTCATCATGTCGCTGAGGCACAGACAGGCCCGGCTGGAGGAAAACTGCAGCCACGGCTAAAAGGGAAAGAACTCATCTGGGGTGAAACTGGTCACAAGGAGCCGCTGCGAGTCGCTCCAAGTATCGATCTGTGAGAAAATGCAGCTCGAGTTACAGACTTCGAACTCTGCAGTGGAGCCGAGACGCTGCAAGTCTGACGAGCTCCTCCCACGTGCACGCCATTATCGATGCAGCTCTTTGCTTCTGTAGTTGCACTTTGTTTCCTTTAGGTCAGGATTTAAAGTAGTTTTACTCTGCAGGATAAAACAGGCTTTGGGAGGCGACATGTTTAGTGCACATCTGTCCAGTTTAACGTTGGGTCACTCCCGAGGGGTATGGACGCCCAATTATGGTGAGACGGGTGGTCTGATCTGTCTTACCCACGCTCTGTTCAAATAGACCAGGGGTCTGCAACCTTTACCATCAAACGAGCCATGTTTACCCCTTCGTTCACTAAATTAAGTGTTCAGAGCCGCAACAACTGTGTAGTCAACTGGTGGCCCATGGGCCACTTTGAGGAGTCTTATGGCCAGTAAGGGCGACAGCTAAAAATATAACATTTGTCCATATTTTTACACGTTAAAACAAATGAAAAGACCAGATTCTTGTAAAGAGAGGGAATATTTTGTTGTTTAAATAAAAAAATAAAGAGCTATGTAATTTTTTTATTATGGAAAAAAAAAACAAGTATAAAGTATATAAGTATAAATAAAGCAAAAAGTTCAAGTGAGTAAAAAAAAAAAAACGACAGGTTGGGTTTTCAGTCTCCCTCATCTGTTCCACAACTCACAGCTTCAAAAACTGAATTCTAGACCGTGCGTTTTAATTTGCTGCCCATATCGTACCTTCTATTACGATATTGGATTTTTGGCCGATATCCAATATGTTAAAACTTATTTCGCCAGTAACGGATACCAATATGATATTTATAAAAAAATAAATACATCGTAGACCTACTTACAGAGACTACACAGCTTTCTCTGCTGTATAATTAAACTACTGCATTATTCTGCATGGTCTTTGTCAGTTTGGCCTGATACCCAATGCAGATGCTGAAATGATGTAACACTTAGGCCTGTCATGATAACAAATTTTGCTGGGCGATTAATTGTCTCAGAAATTATTGCGAAAAACGATGATATTGTTAGAAAATTAACAATAATTAATTATCAAATTTTACAAGAAATGTTTTTTTTTTTGTGTTTAGTACCTTTTTTGACCACCTGATGGCAGTATAAGACTGTTTGAACCAAAGGATGGATAGTCGAGCAGCGTCTCTTTAAGAAAAATGGGAGGGAGGCCCCTTGACGTGACATGGTGTCATGGCGGACACTCTGTGATTTGAACTCTTTAGCGTAGCATTTTTCACACAAAGCTTTTAATTAAAAACCAGTCAACAAGTCCTCAGCTTCTTTTTGCAGAGAAAAACAACTTTTTACACGAAGGCACAGGTTTCAACTGTGAATTTTGGAGCTTCAACAAGATGGATGTTTTTTTCCCTGAGGTCGCCTGTTAGCTTAGCTCGTAGCTTAGCTTCTTGTAATGATCCAAAAATGCAGTTTTGGACGGTTTAAACAGATTTTAAAGAGAAAGGGAGGGGTCAGTGCAGAGCACCGGAGTTGAGTCTTTAATCATCCAGTGTCTTCAGTAGAAAGAGACACGAAGAAACAATAAAGTCAATAAATGAAAATTGTTAGTTTTCATTTATCATGCGATTAATCGATTTATTGTTTATCGCGACAGGCCTAGTAACACTTCAACTTGGATTATGTTTAATGTCAAATGTATTCATGGCGTTCATTCTCTAACACGACGACAACACTGGAACAGTGCAAATTTGTACATTTTCACAAATTTAAACTCAACCTGTCCCCAAGCGACAAATGAACAGCGCATGAGTCGTCGTGCGTTAATAGATATACTTGACAGTTTATTAAATTAAAAATGAACTTAAAACAGAAACCTTTCATATCGGTGAGTTATTTTGATGGAATGGCTGATGTCCGATATTTAAATTTATCGCTAATATCAGCCAATACCGTGCTGATAATATCGTGCATCCCTTCCTCGACCTTTGCAGCCGCCACCATGTTTAGGGTAAAGTCCACAGTGGTCATTAAATGCAGATTTTCTCCTCCATGTTTAAATTTGCGGCTCATAAACGTCATTTTTCTCTTCCTGAAACTTCCTGTTTCCTCACAGCTGTTTTTAAATGAACTTTTTCTTTAGTTTGCAGGCGACTGCTCGGTTTGTGTCGAGTGACTTTAAGAGTAAATCCTGCTCAGCAGCCGTGAAATCCGTTGTTCAACGGTCCTGAGCAGCAGCTCGTCCCCCGGTAACGCTCCTTTTGTTGGGCGGTAATTGGACTGATCAGGAGCGGAACGTGCACGTGGAGAACTCGTCTCTTCAGTTTTAATTTACGCAGCAGCGCGTTCGAGAGGCGGGGTGGTTGACTCTTCTTTCTTCTCTCAGCCATGTTCGACAGGGAAAACAAAGGCGGCGTGAACTTCAACGAGTTCGCCGGCGTCTGGAAGTACATCACAGACTGGCAGAACATCTTCAGGAACTACGACCGGGACAACTCCGGCTTCATCGACAGGAACGAGCTCAAGCTGGCGCTGACCGGATTCGGTGAGCAGCAACGTTTGAATTTGTTTTGGTTGCTGCCGTGGAGGAGTCATGGACGCAGCGTTTTAGGAGGAGAGTAGAAAATTTAATGTCTCTAAACTCTTTGTCTTTAATCGTTCATCTGAACCGTTCGTTCTTCAGGGTGGTGTGGAACCAGGTTCACAAGTTTGAATTTATTTATTTGTTCTTTATTTTACTTGCCGGCTCGATTATCCCCTCTATCGTTTGGCTGAACGTTCCTCAGGATGTTTGTCTCCATCACCGAGCTTCCTGCTGGAGCTCTGGGACTGGACCGCTCTTCTTCGTGACAGAGGTCGTCTAACCACACTGTTGTCATCCATTTTTCTTCTGCTCGTTATTCAGTGCAATTCTCCTCCTGCAGTTTTCAGCTATTTCAACAAATCATAAATCAAAATGTTCAGCTCTCTCAGGACAATCCTGAGTTTTTGTGTTGGTGCAACTTTAGCTTTTTGAAATATTTAGCCTTTTTTGACATTTTTTTCCCTCATAGAAAATGAATTGAGCTCATTTTCCATCCTTCAAATCTTTAGATGTTTTTACAACCTTTTACTGCTCTTTTCACATTTTGTTTTGCTTCAGCTTCTTTCAGCTTCCTTCTGCAAATTTAAACTTTTTCAGCTACTTTCAGCTAATTTCAGCTGTTCCTTCAGCAGTTTTGTGATCCTTTTCTTTCTGCCAACTACATTTTTGTGCTTCTAAATTCTTTTTACTAATTTCAGCTTGTTATTCTCCTTTCCGCTTATTTCTGAAAGTTTCAGCTTTTCCTGCTATTTCAGCTACTATTTAGCTGTTTTTTATGATAATTCGAGCTTTTTCAGCTAATTACACAATTTTTTTGCATTCATTTCAACTTTTTTCAGTCTAATTCAGCAAAAATGTGTCTCTCCACTTCTGGTATTTTTTTTCAATTATAGCTACTTTTCATGTTTTTTTTTATTTTTATTTTTTTATTTTATTTTAGCTAGTTTCAGCTTTTTGCTGATTATTTCCACTTTTTGTGCTCATTTCTGCTTCTTTCAGCCTAATTTGGCAAACGTGTTCTTTCTGCTTTCTTCTGCTGATTTAAGCTTGTTCTAACTTTTTCAGCTACCTTTTTAGCTAATTTCGGCTGTTTTCAGAGAAATTCAAGTTTTTCGTGATAATTTCTGCTACTTTCAGCCCAATTAACTTCTTTATGCTAATTTCAGCTTGTTATGCTATTTTCAGCTTTTTTTCAACTAGTTTCAGTTTTTTTCTGCTACTTCAGCTACTATTTGTTATGGACTGTTTCCTGCACTGACCCTGTCGTTAATCACAGTCCACAGATTTTCAGTCGGGTTCATGTCGGAGCATTAGGGAGTCGTTCCAGAAGCTTAAAGTTGATCCGTTAGCTCGAGTCGTCCAATCAGAAATTAGTTCTGATGTTTGGCATCTTTGTCCTGTTGAACGCACATCTGTGACCACTTCTCCACCAGCTGTTAATTTGAGGTGTAATTTGAAGAATTCAGTGGTAGACCTCCATTAGTCTATCCACTTCAGTACCACAGCATGATTCTGCCACCACTGTGCCTGACAGTTCAGTGTTCTTAGGTCTGAACGTTTCTCTTTGGCTCCTGCAAACAGACTTTGTCATTCCGGCCTCACAGCTCAATCGCTCTCGTCTGACCTGGAAACGTTTCTCCTGAGCGCGTTTGTTTTGTCCACGTGGACAGCTGCAGGTTTCAGCCCTGCTTGAAGGTCTCCAAGAAGCTTCTTGGTCCTCTGGCTTCAGTGGACGTGGATGCTGCTGCTCCAACAGTTTCTAGTTCTTCACTCCACTGTGTTGAGTCATTATGACGTTTGCAGCTTGTAAAAACTGGTTCTGCTGCTTCTGTCAGTCTGTGACTTTCTCCTTTTACAAGATCAGTGCAAAAAAAAGTGACTGCGCAGAAGTTTTGTTGTCACGTTGAAATGTCGAATCGACATGTTACATGTGTGTCGTCGTGCTCAGGCTATCGTCTCTCGGACCAGTTCTACAGCACGCTGATCGAGAAGTTTGACCGGCAGAGGAAGGGCCAGGTGGCGTTCGACGACTTCATCCAGTGCTGCATCGTATTACAGGTAACCAGAACAAACGGCTGAGAGGATTCCTGCACGCGCACGTTGTTTTCTTGTTTGCTTGAAGTGTTTTCTCGTCCATCTCCAGAGGTTGACCGACGTGTTCCGGCGGTACGATACGGACCAGGACGGCTGGATTCAGGTTTCATATGAACAGTATCTTTCCATGGTCTTTAACGTCGTATAACGCACACCGAGACCCCCCCAGACGAGCACAACTGGATCGAACCGTGCCAAAGCTCCCGGCATCCTCCAGATGTCTGCCACCGTGGACACTACATCCTTTTTTTAAAGCTAGTCTCTGCCCACGTTGGGGCTATTTAATATAAAATTATGACCGTACGGCGAGAAAAGTTCAACGCTTGATGTACGTTATAAAAAATAAATCTTGTTTGTTGACAAATCTGAACAATGTCCATGTTGGGGTGGGGTGAACTTACACATGTCTTTGTCTTTCAGTCTGTCTGTCAGTGTTTTTAATAAATGTAATTTGAAGAAGTGTACATGTTAAGAACAACGTAATGCATTGTAAATAAGAGTAAACAAGCACTGCATGCCTTTCAGGGACGTGGGGGGGGGGGGGGGGGGGGGGGGGGGGGGGGGGGGGGGGGGGGGGGGGGGGGGTCCCCCCCCCCCCCCCCCCCCCGTATCGCAGCATGCCTCCACCTTTCCCTCTGGACTTCTCCTTCGCCCTCTTTGCTCAAAGCCATGTTTACAAAACTGTGAAAGCAGCTCTGCGTTGGGGTTCACGGTCACGCCAGCTTACATGCCACATTTGTACAAACTGATTTTTAACAGCAGATATTTAAATAGAAGCTAGAAGACGAGCGTAACGCCTTTAATGTGGCTTTTTTTTTTTCTTCCTGTGCATGAGGCCTTAAAAGATGTAAAAATGGACACAAAATGAATCTTTTATTAAAAAAAAGGACGTCTGATGTTTGCTCTTTGTTTATTTTAGTGAGGAAACATTTTTCATCTTATTATAACAGCTTTGGTCAAACTTTGTAAATAACATTGTGCACAATCTCATTCTGGCTTCCAAAGAATATCATGGAGACGACTCTTCTTCTACCACACCACATTTTAGCTTTATTTGTAAAATTAACCCGCTTTTAGCTAATTCTGTGCTTACTAAGGCTTCTTTGCTCGGACGGCCATCTTGAATAGGGTTGGCTCCAAAAGTTAACGAGTTGTGGAGTTGCTTTCAATTTTTTACTGAAAGTTTAATTAAAATCAGTCCAGTTGATATATTTTGCTAACACACACTAAATTTCCTGTAAGGAAAACTACTACTCAAGTAAAATAAACCAAATATTAATAGCAATATGTCAAATTAAAGAATAGATTTGATGTGGAACTGAATGAGTTAAAGCCTTTTTTTCATAGTAAACTTATTAACTTTTCTTTATATTAAAAGAAAAATAAAGCATAAAAGAAAAAATACAATAGGAGAATCAGTAATATGGACCAGGGCAGATTTAGATTTTTCATCTCAGTGAGTTTCTCCTGGTAACAAAGTTTGAAATTTTTTTTTTTACCAAAATGCCTTTTGTAAACTGTAAAATGTTGAAAAGTAATGGCTGGTCTGCGTTTTCTAAGCTGCAGTTATAGTAAACATTCATCTTTAAAGTACCAAAAATGTAAAATAAGAGACGAGCCTTAACAAGTAATTTAAGAAAATTACTGTACCGGTAATAAAAACGTGGATAAATTAAAAGAGAAATGTCGCCCTCTGCTGCTCATTAATTGTTTTTACCGCTTCAATCACACCAACTGTGTCCTTGGAACTTCTATTGTTCCGTTTCTGTCCGGACGTGCTTTTTTGTTGCACCATCGAGGCAGAGCTCGTTAGCGTTTTCTTTTTTTATGTTTGTAAATAAGGGTTTCCTTAAAACAGAAATGGCGCTAAAATATCTTCGTAAGTTGACGCTAACATTTGGTGCTAATTACCAAAGTAAAACATTTGGTCAACCGGTTCGGAAGACTTTGGTGTCGGTAAAATCCTACAGCGATTCAACGGGAGGCCCAGAAAAAGGTAGGACGTTGTACCGATTAGAGACGGTAGATGGCAGCAGAGGCTGCCGTGCCGCGGTAGTCATGCCATTTCCGGTGTTGTGTCGAAATGCTTTAGCCGGTTCAAATGTTTCCGCGCCAGGTTCGCTGTTTTGCTCCTAATGTCAGTTGGAAGAAAACTGATAGGAATGGGAATAAAATATCTGTCTACCATACGTGAGAATGTATTTTAATAGTTTTACACCACAATTTATACGTTTGAGCAGGGAGGGGAGCAAACATCGACGGGGCAACATATTTCGACGCAACACCGGTTGAGCAGATTTTCACGATTCAGGTCTACAAATCAAGCCGGTCAAACATGAAATAATAACAGGTAAAAGTAATTAATTTAATTTATCATGCGTTGTAGATTTGACTTGAGTTTGATATTTTGAAACTACATTTTAAAAGCATTAAATTAAACTTCCAAACGGAAATTAACCGCAAATTTTGGTTCTTTGAGGCGTTTCCTGGCACTTTAGACCCAAAAAGTGTCTAAAATAAACGTGGAAACAAACCTCCACAGAGGTGGTTGGGATGTGGTTGGAACAGTACATCGCCAGAAGTAATTGAAATGTAGTGGGGTTGACGGTTGGATTCCCAGAGATTAACCTAAACAACGTAGAGTCAGCTGTTCCTTCTGTGAGGTTGTGGTTTTCTTCTGTGCACGTTTTTCCACTCATTCTGTGTCATTCTGTTGCAGGTCAGACTGTGGTCTCGGAGCGAAAAGGATCCGTGTTCATCGTGGCGATAAACCGCCCAGAGGTGCGTAACGCGGTGGACCAGGAGACGGCGAAGCGTCTGCTGGAGGAGCTGAAGGCCTTTGACTCGGACCCGGACTTGAATGTGGCCGTCCTGCACGGGACAGGTACTGCAGAGGACTTTGAAACGCTGGATATACTTAAGTGTTCGGAGCCTCAAACAGTGCTCCGTGGTCCTGATCCAGATCCAGATGCAAATACAGTAAAGTCGTATCTGTAGTTAAACTTTAGTAGATTTAAACTATTGTCTTGCACACGGTTTCCTATACTTCCACTGATTTATTCTAGGCAGTGCGTCTCCCACATTGACAGTAAAGCACTTTATGTGGTGCAGCTCTTCAAGTATTTATGGTAATTCCCATGTCTGGCCCACGGTTTCTCCCTGCAGAGAGAAGCTGCAGGCCTGGAAAACAACAACAAAGTGTTTGAAGAAAACCAGCCTGGTTATGACTAGAAGAGAAATGAAATGTAATATTCTGGCCCTTTGCAGTAAAAATGAAATGTTTCGGCTTGTCGAGGCCTGCTTCCTGGTTTGGAGCCTCTCCACGTGGTCGCTGCAGACGCCTTCCGTCTCAGCTGTGCACTGACATCATCATGTTTGAGGAATTTGACTCAAAGTGCTCAGGAATTACCCGCACAAAGTCTGGTTTCAGTTTCTGTGACGTCATCCTGAACGTCGGTCCTGTCGCACATTTCTGTCGGCAGCTCGTGACGACCGAGCCCCGGTGGAGCTCGGTGCTCGGAGGTGACAAGCAGAAGAGAAGGGAGGTGGAAGACTATGGCAGGCTGATTGTGTCATTAATAGTTGGTGAAGATTCTCAGTCATCCAGGACATGGTGAATTCAAAAAAGTTCAAGACAGAAACAATAAAGTGTAAAGCCAAGTGCAATATAAATAAAGTCTAGTTGTTTTTGTCTTGAACTTTTTTGACTTTGTCATTATAGCCACATTTACCTATAATATGCTGCAATGGCATGCCATACTGCTACTACTCTGCTGCCATCTAGTGGCTGAAAATGGTACTGTTCAATTTTTTTTTTTCTTCTGTCAGAATGAAGAATATACGTCATAAATATGGGGAAAAAAATCCATAAATACTTCGCTTCGGCCCATAAGTCGAAGAGCGTGTAAATTATGTAAAAAAAAAGTGACCTGTAGGCTGAAAAATATGGTAATTGCTTTCAGCTCTCGCACACATTTCAAGTTTATATCAGTCAGGGTTTTAAAGAATTAAAGGTTTTTGAAGGTGATCATCAGCGGAAAACTTCAGAATTCTGCTATTTTTTGTTCCTTACAGGTAAAATACCCCTAATACTTTTTTCAAGGATTAAAAAATACATTAAAACAAACGTCTGAATCGATCTGAAAACAGCTGAAATTAGCACGTTTGCCCATTAGTCTTAAAGAAGCAGAAATTAGCACAAAAAAAAAAAAAAAAAAAAGAACAAAACTGAAAAGTAGCTAAAAAGGCAGAAAGAAGCTTAAATTACCAGAAGGAAGTGGAGAAAGCACATTTTTGCTGAATTAGGCTGAAAAAATTGAAATGAGCGCAACAAAAGTGGAATTAGCCAAAAAGCTAAAATTAGCATACAAACAGCTAAAGCTGACATAGCAGAAAAAGCTGAAATGAGCATAACAAGCTGATATTAGCAGAAATAAGTTTGAAGAAGCACTTAAATGTAGTTAGCAGAAAGAAAAGGATGACAAAGCAGCTGATAAAACAGCTGAAAAATGTTTAAATTTGCAGAAGGAAGCTGGAAGAAGCCGAAGCAGAACAAAATGTGAAAGGAGCAGTAAAAGGTTGTAAACACATCTAAAGATCAATGCTTCGTAAACATTCACACAGTAAACTTGTTTTGAGCGGCAGCAGCTTTGACGCCCCTCACAACTTCATCAGAAATCAAAGTTGTTGGTTTATTTTTTGGTAATTAATTAAAAGTTACTCCTAAAAGCCATAAAGTGTTTATTCCCCCCACCCCAGCGACACTCACACGATGACATCACCGTTATTGTGGTTAAATCTCCGTTTTACCACGAGTTTCGTATCTTCTGCTGCCATAAAGAGCGCAGCACGTTTTTTTTCTGTAACTGCTCGGCGCTGACCCGCAGCTGATGGGTGTTGCTGGCACACGTGCTCATTGCAGAGCGAGGGTTTTTTTTTACGAGCCACCGCCTGAAGCCGTGACATGGCGTTTGTTTGCCTCCTGGGCGATGCTGTAATTACCACATAAATCTACTCCATTAATGAGCGCAATGCATGTGAGCACATACAGTATATGATCTGTGCATTGACTTTAGCTCCTTCACACAGTGAAGGAAGAACAAAAATAAAATTGCAGCCCTCTTTTTCTTTTTTCTTTCCATCCTCGTCATTTTCCCTTCCTCTCTGACTCGGCAGCTGCCATACTTTGTAATTTTGTGGTCTCTTGCAGGAGGGAATTTCTGTGCCGGTTATGATCTGAAAATGCTGGCCAATCAAAAAGTCCCCCTTAAATTGGAGCAAGATGTCACCAAGGATCCCGGTCCAATGGTGAGCAGAGCCCGGGCCCTGTTTGTGTGTGAGGTCAGAACTAAAACCAGAAAACCCAGTTAGTGATAACTGTTCATTTTGGGATGACGAGCTGAAGGTTTTGTGTTAAGACTGACGCAGGATCCGGAAAAACTGTACTTGTAGAAAACGTGAAACCTTAGATCTGTGTGGACTGCAGGTTGCTGAGTTCTGTTGGTTCTGTTGGGTTCTGCTGGGTTTGAGGGGACCTCCTGGGTAGAACATGACAGAACCTTAGCACAGCATGCTTCAGTTCTTCAGCTACTTTTGTTCAGCTGAAAGTCTTAGAAGTGAAACAGAAAATAAACCAGAGAGCTGAATGACTTTGCTGTCAGGTAAAACACTAGCTACAAGCTAAACATAGCAAAGGACTAGCTAAAACTATCAAAAGATTAGCTAAAGTAGCAAAAGACTAGCTAAAAGTAGCAAAAGGCTAGCTAAAATAGCAGAAGGCTAGCTAAAAGTAGCAAAAGACTAGCTAAAAGTAGCAAAAAGCTAGCTAAAAGTAGCAAATGGCTAGCTAAAGTAGCAAAAGGCTAGCTAAAAGTAGCAAATGACTAAAAGTAGCAAAAGGCCAGCTAAAAGTAGCAAAATATGTTAAAAGTAGCAAAAGACTAGCTAAAAGTAGCAAATGACTAGCTAAAAGTAGCAAAAAGCTAGCTAAAAGTAGCAAGTGCTAGCTAAAGTAGCAAAAGGCTAGCTAAAAGTAGCAAATGACTAAAAGTAGCAAAATATGTTAAAAGTAACAAAAGGCTAGCTAAAAGTAGCAAAAGGCTAGCTAAAATTAGCAAATGACTAAAAGTAGCAAAAGGCCAGCTAAAAGTAGCAAAATATGTTAAAAGTAACAAAAGGCTAGCTAAAAGTAGCAAAAGGCTAGCTAAAAGTAGCAAATGACTAAAAGTAGCAAAAGGCCAGCTAAAAGTAGCAAAATATGTT
>JARVGV010000646.1:24757348-24768115 GCA_031762435.1 Hypsolebias longignatus
TATTTATAAATCAATTTTTGGCCTGAAAATATTGAACACTACCATTTTCAGCCGCTAGACGACACTTGAGTAGTATGGCATGCCGCTGTGTCATGTAATAGGTAAAAGTGGCTATTAATGACACGATTGGCTTGCCATAGCCTGCCACCTTCGTCCAGCTCTGGGATTATGCCTGGAGAAACCGTCACATCAGCTTAAATTCGCTGCACCGCGCTGTTTTTAGAAATGCACAGCGAGTCGTCCCTTTCTTGAGTCAGGCTTTGAAATGCAGCTGACTTGACCGTCAAAGTGCATTTATTAAGTAAAAGTTAGACGGAGACACACCTTTGCTATAATTTCAAGCAAAAAAAAAATCTTTGTTTTTAGGTGGTTATCTTGTTAAATTCTTGTTAAAGTCCTCCCGTGCACGCTCCCGCAGCCGCCATTTGGCAGCCAATCAATCTTTGGGACAACACATTTCCGGGTTGTCAGCAGTGATGCGTAATAGATGCAACGTATACAGCAAAGCAACGTATTTATGGATTGTTCCACTTTATTAGACATATTTGGACTAATGCGACTTATAGGGCGGAGCGACGTGTACGGCAGGAAATACGGTACTCAAATTACGCTTTTGTTGCTGAGAACAGACTAAATGAACTTTCCAAACAAAAGAAAACAGCAAATATAGATCCAACAAATCAAATAAATCAAATCCTTTTTAATAATAATAATAAAAAAAAAGCTTAGTGTTTATGAGGCTTTTAATGTTTTGGATCTACAACAATTCAAAACTCTTTCTCCACCAAAATCATTAAACTTTTGTGCTTTCTTCAAAATATTGTTCACGTTGAGTTAAATCCACATTTCTGTGGCTCACGTGTCCTTACATCTTGATCGTTTTGGTCCACATATGAAAAGGTTTGGACACCAAAGCAGTTTCTTGTGTCCAACACATTACGGCTCCGCGTCGTCTAAAAAACTCGAACATTTTCCCGTGAACGTCTCAAACTATCTGCTCCGGCTTGCCTCCAGACTCGGCTCCTCTCCAGTGCGCAGAAAGCAAAATTGCACGTCTTTTGTCTGCAGCGAATACTCTACGATTGCTTTGTGCTTTTGCGCGCTCGTCAGTCATCGCGTCCGTCCTCGTTTTCTCCGTCGCCACCGTCTCGCTTCCCGCTTCTGCATGGTCCGAGGCGAGCTGTCACCAGCTGTCAGCCCTGCGTCAACAGCCGAGCTTTCCTCCAAACAACCTTCCAAACTTTAAAGCCGAAGAAGCCGGTTTTTAAGAGATTAGCTGCCAGAAACGAAGGGCCTTTATTAGACGTTTGTTTTGCTTGTCTTGTGACGCCCGGCTGCGTCCCTTCATGTCTAAGCCCAGGTAAAGCCACTTCCTCTGCGGTGAAACGTGCCGCTCCAAACACACGGCTGGCTACGGCCGAAAGAGCCGATTGTTTGAAACAGAATGTAGCATTGGAAGCGTTCTCACTAAACCGTCTCGAAACACTTCCTGCAAAGCCTCGGAGATCAGAACCCGTCGTTTCATCCCCAACCCAAAAGTGAAACAGGAAGTCAGAACGGTCTTCCTGCAGCAGCGAGAAAAGTCTCAACAAACCACAAACGGGTTGCGTTCTTGATCTGTTACAGGAGCGCGCTCTGTTCGACTCGCTGAGGTTTTGAAGAGGTTTTAAAGAACGACCCAAGACACACAAATAATCCTGCCGATCGCGTTTCAGTGTTTACAGCTCGTCGTATTCCCAGAGTTTGGATTGTGTTGGCAAAACGCACGTCCGCCTGAGTCCAGAACCAAACGGGGCAGATGGAGGAATCTTCTACGGTTAACCAGATTATGTATTTTCCAGTCGGCCTGTGCTTGTCATAAGTGATGGAGTGTTGCACAACGACTCCATCTTTGGAGAATATACTCTTTTAGTTATCCCACGTGGATTTAAACGGGTTGTTGGACTGTAATCTGCTCAGTCTGCAAACTTTTTGAATCATCTTCATGGAGATACAACACGTAAACGTGGCATTCGCTTTGTGTGAAAGGGATTTGTGTTAGTTTGCAGAACATAAAATACAACAAGCCTGAGGATGCGTGCCTGCCCTTTCTTCATCTGACTAGACCGGACCGTTCCAGGACATGTTGTCCTACAGGAGTGAATCTCCATCATAGTCCCAACAGGTTTCGCTCAAGAACTTTTGTCTTTTGTCCCGTCCATCTTCACTTTGGGAGCAACGTTCCCAGCATCGTGTCGTTCTTGATGCTCAGACAGTCACGCTTTGGTTTCATCATCTTCTGCGTGTTTGTGACAACAGACTTCACGGTGTTACCTTTGAGCTCTTTGTATATTTTATTGATTAAAACCTTTATTTGAGCAGGAAGCCCCATTTTCAAGACCAGTGGCATGATATTACAAAGTTCTGAGCTAAAAATGACAGCTTGTATCAAAATGCATGAAATTATCTCTTTAATCAGAAGCTTTGAGACTTACAAAAAGACCAAAGCACGAGTCAAACTCAAGGCTCAAGGGCCAAATTTGGCCCTTGCTAATGTCTTATCTGTCCCTCAGAATGATATTTTAAAAGTAAAATTTCTTTATTGCTTCTCATTTTACTTAAACTGAGCATCATTTATTTAGTGCACACTTCTCAAGACAGTTGGACAACTTTGAAGCCAAGAAAAATTAGTTTACATTTTTCTGTAACCTTTGATTTTGAAGGGAGAAAAGCGAACATCAGACGAGACTGATGAAATACGTTCCATGCTTTTTGCCCTATAAGTCACATCAGTCCATATACAGTATGTAATAAAGTGGAAAAATCCATAAATACGTTGCATCTATTATGCATCACTGCTGACAACCCGGAAATGTGGGCCGTTGTGCTAAAAATAGATTGGCTGCCAAATGGCGGCTGCGGGAGCGTGCCGGGGAGGACTTTAACAAGAATTTAACAACATAAACACTTAAAAACATTTATTAGTTTGCTCAACATTATAGTAAAGGTGTGTCTCAGTCTAACATTTGCTTAATAAAAGGACTTTAACAGTCAAATCAACTGCATTTCAAAAGCCGATATGCGGAAGTAGGAGCGCGCAGAGGGATGAGTTGCTGTGTGTTTCTTCAAATATTTAACAAGATAAACACCTAAAAACAATTGTTTGTTTGAAATTATAGCAAAGGTGTGTCTCAGTTGAACCTTTACTTTATTAATACACTTTAATGGTCAAATTAGCTGCATTTCGTCGGGGCAGTGCAGCTGGTTTAGCTTGCAAGCAGAACGAAGGTGGGAGTCCTATGGCAAGCCGATTGCATCATTAATAGCTGGTGAAGATTCTCACTCATCCAGGACATGGAAAATTCTAAAACGTTCAAGACCAGAAGAATAAAGTATAAAGTATAATAAATAAAGTCCAGTTGCTTTTGTTGAACTTTTTTTGAATTTGTCATTAATAGCCACTTTTACCTATTACATGATATAACGGCATGCCTTATTGCTCAAATGCCATCTAGTGGCTGAAAATAGTACTGTTCAATATTTCCAGTCAGAATGAATGAAAACAGTCATATCTCAGCCATAAATTGGTTTATGAATATGGGAAAATTACATAAATATGTCACTTCATAAGTTGCAGAAGATGCAAATTATGCAAAAAATTAAAATAAAAAATAAAAAAATTGCGACTTATAGGGCAAAAACTACGCAAATTAGTTTTTGGCGCCCCAGTCTTGGTTTTAAGTTGATTCCATGACCAAGGTGCAACATGTAGGACAACTTTTCTCCACCAAGTTCAGAAAATAATCTCTAGAGGAGCTCGCAGATCTGCAAAAGTATTTAAACTTTACACATATTGGAGGGGAGTTGATCCAGTGTAGCTTTGTGCATAAAAATATAGCACTTCTGTTGCCAGATTATAAACCATGACCTCGCCGCAACTTTGTCTCTGACTTGTGTGGAGAGTTCCTTGGTCTTCATGATTCTTGCTTGTTTCTGTCAGTCCTTATAATAAAATAGTAAATCCCTTTAAATTTCTGGCTATGTGTCAACAACAAAAATAACTTTAGGTGGTTGGTCTTGAGTTCAGCAGATAAACGTTTTATTTAAAGTTTTCTTTTATTTACAGCTCCCACATCTTTCCACACTTTTCCCTCTCACGCCATAACTCTCCGACTTGACGAGATGGCGGCTGAGATCGGAGCTAAGTACAGAGATTACACCTCGTGCCGTGTGCTCCTCTGGCATTCCTCCACCCGTCGCCTGCCGTGCCTCCATCGGGAACAATCCCAGCTCGGAGCGATAACGGCGCAGGGCGAAGGGGTGTGACCAGATAAGGAGGTGAAGTGCAGCTCGCTCCCTGCCGTTGACGACCCACAGAGCAGAGCTGATAACCCCCACTGGAACATCAGATTAAGGCCCGCCACTCTCGTTTATCGCCTGTGGGTGCAGACGCGAAGGAATTTCATCTGTTTTCAGTGTCGAGCTTTTAGGAGGATGAGGTTACCTGTTTTTGTGCAACCTTTAGTTGTCGTCGTAAACCAGATTGTGTAGGTATGCAGTTAAAAACGAGTAAAATGCATGTTTTAAATATATTGTACTATAAAAGGCAGCAGAAACAGCAGAAATGTGGAGAAGAAGCTGAAATAGGCAGAGTGACTGAATAGATTGCACAAAATTCTGAAGTTAGCACAAAAATAAAGCAACTGAATTGATTGCATTAAAAACTTGATTTTGCACAAAGGAGCGAAAAATGGTGACATTAATCGAAAGTTACACAAAAGGCCAATAAATTCCTGAAACAAAGGCTTAAATTAGTACCTAAAAAGTAGCCGAAAAAGCAGAAAATAGCTGAAACGAGCACAAAGGAGCTGAAACAAAAGCTAAAATGAGCAGTAAAAGGTTTTAAACCACTAAAAGCTTTGGATTTGAAGAGAGATCCATTCCTTTTCAATCGGGGAAAACATGTCAGAAAAAGCTAAATATTTCAAAAAGTAAAAACTGCACAAATGCCAAATATCAGAGGAGTAATGTCCTGAATGAGCCGAACGTTTTGATACTGGATTGTTGAAACAACAAAAGCTGCAGAACGAGTTGCGAGCAGAAAAACGTACGGGAGAAAACGGATCTTGACAATAAGAATAATTTAGAAACATTCAGGAGTTTCAGATGCTCACCAGCGTTCACCAACAAGCCCCGCCCAGTGTAACAGATCACATGACCGTTTTGGAGCACAAGGCAGCAGGCGTTGTGCATTCCTGCAGTCCTTCGAGGAATGCAAGACCTTTTCTTATCAAAAGGATTTTACAGCTTTGGGCATGTGCCCAACTGATGTAACTGCGTGTTTGGTTGTTCTGTCACGATAACATATTTTGTTGGGCGATTAATTGTCACAGAAATTATTGCGATAAACGATAATATTGTTTAAAATTTGACAATAATTAGTATTATCAAATTTAAAAAGAGATGTTGGTTAATTTTTGTGTGTAGTATCTATTTTGACCACTGGATGGCAGTATAAGACTGTTTGAACCGAAGGATGGATAGTGAGTTAGCGAGCAGTGTGTCTCTTTAAGAAAAATGGGAGGGAGGCTCCTTGACGTGACTCTCTCCATAGACATCATATAATGATTATATATTATATGATGTCTATGACTCTCTCTCTTTGGTTCTCAAAATGGTGGACGCTCGGTGGTTGAGCTCTTTAGCACAGCATTTCACACACAAAGCTTTTAATAAAAAATATCAGTAAACAAGTTCTCAGCTTCTTTTTCAAAGAAAAACAACTTTTTACCTGAAGGCACAGGTTTCAACCATGAATTTTGGCGCTTCGACAAGACAAAGGTTTCTTTTTCCCAAGGTCGGCCTGTTAGCTTAGCTCGTAGCTTAGCTTCTCAGCTTTGCTGCTTTTAACGAAAAAACTTGATTTTGGACGGTTATAAAGGATTTTTTAAAGAAAAGAGAAAGGAAGGGGTCAGTGAAGATCACCAGAGTTGAGCTTTTTGTCCTCCAGTGTCAGTAGAACGAGAGAGACGTGAAGAAACGATGAAGCCGATAAACGAAAATAAGGTTGATAATTTTCGTTTATCACGCGATTAATTGATTTGTTTATCGCAACAGGCCTAGTGTTTGGTCAAAACGGTCAGAAAAGTTTGCATTTTTCAACTGGAATTCGTTTAGAAAAAGATGAATCCCAATAAACTCTTTTAGGATTTTTTTCTTTTCTCGTTATCGTGCTGTGAAATCTACAAACGCCGCTGGAGACATGAGTATTTTATTCATCCCTGAAGCTGCTGCTCTGCTTCCTAACGCACGACACCATGTAAAACGTTAAACGTTCCTCCTGGTTTCTTTTCCCTTCCTGTCCACGCTCTTGATCCATATTGTGTTGTTGCTGGCAGCCAGGAGGAATATTTGTTTCAATGTTGCTACGCAGGCTCCTCGGGAAGAATCAAAAAGTTAGATTGTGTTTCTTCACTTCAAACGTCTGTCCGGTCCTTCGCTTTTTCCTTCCTAAAATAACCGCTTTGTCTCGACAGTTTAAACGTCCACGTTGATACATTTGGTGCTTTTTTTGTTTAGTCAGTGCTGCTGGTATGTCTTTGGAATTTCAGGGTGGACAAAGGTTGCGACCCCGTGACCTGCCGAGCTCCGACAAGTGTGTCCCAGTTTGCCTAACGAGCTCCATCCGTTATCGCAACGACCCCGGCGTTTTCGAGGCGGACAGGGCCGGCGTTGGATGCTCCTCGCCGTCGCGTTCTTCTGCGGAGGCACGGGAGGATCGATCTCAGATCAGTGAAAAGCGAACGGACGACTGCGCGGACGAGAGAAAAGGAACAAATGGTGTCCAACCAAGTCAGGGCACAGTGTAAAATGTAAACAAAAATACTTGTAAAGAATACAGTGGTCTGTAAATCTGCCAAATCCACAAAGTTACAGAGTAAATATATAAGATGTACAGAGATCCACACACCATCGTGATAGATGACAAACCAGGAAGTAGGAGCGCTATATTTATTTTAATATTTAAGTATTTAAAGGCTTTATAAACCCTTCCCACACTCTTGCAATGTTCTAAACTCTTAAACCTACATCATTTTAACAACGTGTACTGCATAGTATCTACTGCAAAATTCACTCTCCAGCCTTGGTCCAGTTCTAGTCCGGTTCTGATCGGGTCTCTGCAGCCGTTGAGCACCAAGACGCTTTTGAAGTGAGCCGGACCTTTGGAGAGCCAGCACAAAACCACCCACTGGTCTCGATCGAGTCCAAATAATCCAGAGGGTTCTGGATGAAAGAAGTCCGGGTGAGCTCCAGAGAAGACACCGGACCTCCGAGCAACGCCTCCACGCTCAAGAGGCCTCATGGGCCGGCAAGCAGCGCTCAGAATGACCGATGAGGCTGGAAGTAGTTCTGGTCCGGTTCTGATCGGCTCTGAAGTCACTATGAATAAGGACCAAACTTTTTTTTTTTTTTTGGGATTGGATCAAAACTTTTCCCCCCATTTCAGCAGAAAGCAATGGCCAGACGCACTCTTGGCTTCTGGGTAACGTAGTTCTTTTGACTGGCGATGCAGTGAAGGCTTATTGAGAGAAAACTACTAAAAGGTGGCACCTGTTCGAAGGTTGTTTTTATTTTTGTTAACTGTTTACTGCGTCCCATAGTGTCCCAATCATGCGAGTAATATTGAAGTTGACAATCGTGTCATGTACAATCTTTTTTCGTGTGTGTACAATCTTAATGTGATTTTTAAAAAATGATATTAGTGCTTAGTGTATTTTTAGTTGATGATTTTCTTAATTCATATCTTAGATGTTATTACTGTTTTTCTTTTACATTTTATTGTTGGATGTAACTCGGATCCATAATCTCGTTTCATCACATGCACCACATGTGGTGCGAATGACAGTGAAAATCTCCGACTCTGATCTGACTTTGAAAAACCGCGAAAGAGCGAGTCCGCAACAGTCGAAGCACAAAGTAGCGAGGCACGACTGTACACGTTTTAAAACAAAGGCAGTTTAGAATTTTAACGCAGCTCAAGAACTTGTCCATGCTTCCCTCGGTGAAGCTTCTTCTTTTATCAACACTCTGTGAACGTCCAGGACCTGAGGAGACCATTGCTGGAGGTTTTGGAGGGACTCGTCCCATTCTGCTCTAATGGAGGATTCTAGCTGTTCAACAGTCCTGGCTCAATCGTAGCAGATGTTCTAAAACCCTTAGATGCTTTTCTGCATTGATGGAGCCTCTGCTCATGCTACAGGCACTAATGCACCCCTATAACATCAGAGAGGCAAGCTTTTGAGCTGTGCGCTGACGACAGGCTGGATTCTGTTGTTGTAGTTCTCTGCTTTGTCTCTGTTTGAAACGAGCTCTGGTCCAGAGAAGACGGCAGCAGTTCTGGATGGTCTTCACATATATGGCTTCTTCTTTAGGCTAAATTTATGGATATCATAGTGAACAGTGTTGACTGGTTTCATAAAATGTATTAATTACATCATGAACTGTTCATATTTAAAGTTTCCTCAATGTTCTGTTGAGAAAAAAACACCCTGGAATTGTTTCACTTTGTTCAGGCTGGTGAACCTCTGCTCATCTTTACTTCTAAAATGTCTAAAATGTCCTTTTTAAACGCAGTCTTCTTTCAAACCTGTTGCCAATTAATTTTAATAATCGTCTAATTCTCTTGCAGCTGTTTCCTATTTGTACCAGTTCATTTTACAGCCTTTATTGCCTCTGTCTTATCTTTTTAAAGATGCGTTGCTGCCATAAAATTCACATTGACCCATTTCCTCCTCCTGTGAGTGGTTCAGTTTCTTAGTTTAAACATTTACTTTATTCCACTGTGAATAAGAAATGAGTTCATCAAATTATTGCAATCAGATTTTATTTACATTTTGGACAACATCCTAACTTTCTTGCGGGTAAGGTTGTATAGCTACAGAAGAATTACAGTGAAATGCATAAAACTCTGACCTTTTATTCAGTGCTAAAATCAGCACTTATTATTAATTATCAAAAATACCCCCACTCTGCAAATATATTGTTTTAATAATGACGTTTGCCCACTTTTTTTTTTTTTTTTTACTGGAACACACCGACTTCTCTTGATTCATCTGTTTCAACACCGACTTGTGATCGCAGCGACGACGGGGAGTTTGTTTTGCAAATAAAATGTTGATAATGATCAGCCGGGCCTGAAGTATGGGCCTCAGGAGACGATAAACTGCAGCTGCAGAATTATCTGCAGGGCCTCTTTAGATGCTAATCAGTGTGTTGTAAGTCAAATCTTACGAGGTTTGAAGTTATAAAATAAACACTTGGATTATTAGGCTGTAAAGCGAATCATAAAATATGATGCAATAATGAAAAAACGTCATCTCTTTTTTTTTTTTTTTTTTTTAAAGATAATCTTGAACTTCAAAAAAACTCAAAGTTTTGAAAAAATAGATACATTTTCCTGCATTTTGGTGTATTTTAACAGGCTGTTCAACATCTACGTTTACCTACATGTGTAAACACTCCACTTCTGTCAAGCATCCCACCCCCCACCTTCACAGTTCGGAGCCTGGCTCTTCTTCACTGAATTCACTGTCCTGCTCGTTGTTGTCCGACTCAAAGTGAAACCTCCAGGCGCCTCCTCCGTCTGTTTGTGGCGGCTGCCTGTGGGCTCCTGCCTGATTAGTTCAGCACTCACCCCCACCGCTCGCTCGCTCCTCCTCCAGTCTCCATTGCCACTGCCTTCAGGTGCTTCAGTTCTCGGTTGTCCAACTGAGGACAGTGAGAAGCCTTTTTTTATTAAATGAAAGTAAATTGGACTGTCTTTTCAACATTTTGATTGCTGATATTTTGACAAATTAGTGTCATTGTTTTCAGTTACAGAGGTTTTATTGTCATTTCAGCTACGTACAAGTATATATCGAAATGAAACAGCATTCCCCAGGATCATTGAGCAGCATAGAACTTAAAGTGCAAAAGCAATACAACACAGTGCAGGTACACAACAGCACAATAAATACTTAATATATTTATGTAATGTGAATAACACATCAAATGTTTCGTTGAATTTTTAATAAATAATCAAAAATGTATTAATGACTTGCTTAAACTGTTGAATTGATATACAATTTAGTTGTGCTGCTTAATTATATCTTCAAGCTTTTAATAAAATTGCACGATAACTTTAGACTTTTAGGAGGCGGGGATTTTTTTCAAGAGTAGAAGCAGAAACGCTTACTTGAAGGGGCAGCTCTTATGTGATATTAGGAAGCTCGTTAGTGGCCGTTGTGTTTAAAATGAGTGTTTATATACTGTAATTACTTTCAGTTTACATTAGTCCATTGCTATTTCGCTGTTTGTTTTTCGGGGACTCACTCTATCTCTTTTTTTTTTTTTTTTTTTTCCAAAGTAAGATCGGACACGACACACAACTGGCTGATTGATAGATGAGCCAAAATATAGCCATGGAATTTTTATTAAATTTTTTTTTTTTAATGATTTAGCACCCACAGCTGCAGAGAAGTTCCCTCCTTCAACTGATCAGCTGATCTCCGCGCAGCAGCGGAGAAGTGGGCGGGGCTGAGAGCGCTGGCAGGTGGCAGAGAGCTGAAATAATCATGACATTCTGTGCTCTTTTAGAGCGTTTAGAGTTTAGAAACATTGTGTAGAATATGGCAAGAGTGTGGGAAGGGTTTAAAACACAAACACACATACTATATACAGGTAGTCCCCGACTTATGAACGGGTTCCGGACCTAAGAACGGTTCGTAACTCGATTCTGCCGTAAGTCGG
>JARVGV010000646.1:24773285-24785022 GCA_031762435.1 Hypsolebias longignatus
TTTACTAGAGTACATTTTTGACTGTTTATTTTTACTTTTACTTAAGTACAGTGTTTGAGTACTTTCTCCACCACTGGTGATCACGGGGGCTATATTGTCTGGGGCATCAATCCCTGGTAGGGTCTCCCATGGTAAACAGGTCTCTGGGATGAGGTCAGCCTAAGAGTGATTCAAAACCTTTGTGATCTGTTAGCGTTTGGAATATGTGTTGGACATGACTGTCAGCTACTACCACACTAAATTTTAGCTCAATATCTGCAAAACAAATTGGGTTTAATGAAACTTTCATTAAAGTGCAATATGATGCTGCTGATCTCATGCTGCTGAATTAAATTTAAAGATACAGAACATTTTATTTCCCTTCTGTCTTTGTAAAAACCTTTTTGACTTGGAGTTATAGAAGCAGCACCTCTGTATTGTTCTTTAATTGTTTAGGGAATCATTCCCTCCATGTCCAGATGTAAGTTTGTATGGTGGTCCAGATGTGCTCTTAAAATAGTAAAGTGAATTCCACAGATTTCTACACTTTTGTTGTACCAACGCCGCGCCGACTCTAGTCGAATGTATTCTTAGAAACCCTGATTATTTTTCTACTGAATTTCCTGCATTCCCACCTGCTTTTTGAATATTCAGGTATCTCGTTACCGTCGCTGTTTTTGGAGCCGAGCCCGCGTGTAAAACAAGCAGCCGGCATTACATGTAAGTCGCCCCGGGGGTTGGCCGTGCTGATTTATCTGTGGATCGTGTGCTCAGCCTCTAAGCCACTGAAGTGCTCCGTGGTCGCCGCAGACTTTCCAAAGGGAATCTCACTGAGTTCCAACTGTCTTTATGATGGAGAGACTGAGAGGTGGAGGTTAAGGGATGTGATGTTGGAGAGAGGAAGAGAAAAGAAAACTGGTTTCTACCTTACTGCTGTGGAGTTTAAAACGATAGTCTGGTCCTTTTTAAATTAAATTTAGTTAATTTATTTAGAGCCGGATCACAACTATCTCAGGACACAAAAAGGAATTCAAATCATGAATCCGTTTACAGTCAGCTCAGTTATAAATCAATACATTCACAAAAAGAACAACATGAGATGACGACCGAATAAATGAGCATTGTCTGTGTAAATACAGTCAGTTGAGTGAAATTTGTTGAAGAAACTGAATTTTCAAAGTTAAAATAAACAACTAAAGTGAGCAAAGCTACAGCAAAAAGTTCAAAAAGTATAAAGTCAGTTGCTGGAATCTAAAATTAGCTAAACCGTAGCTAAATGGCAACATGAGAATAAAGGTAGCTAAAACTTTAATTTAGTCAAAGTGTATCTAAGAGTGTCTAAAATCTGAAATATATTGTGGAACTTTAACACAAAGCTACAACTAGCAACATTTGCTGGAATTTAAAATGAGCAAAACCATACTTGGAAATCTAATTTTAGCTAAATTGTAGCTCAAAGCTCGGTTTAGTAAAATCAAAAGCCAGTGATGGGCATCGCATTCTGCTAATCTGCTAACAGTGGAACAAATTTTTTGTGTAGCGGATTAGCATTTTTGCTAACAATGGAAACCATTAGCAGAATTAACTTCCACTTAAGTAGGTTTCACCAACTTTGTCGGCTAACAAAATTCACAAGGCTGTTGTGGGCGTGTCTCGAAGAGCCCATTAGGCACGCTATTGGCTTTTTACTTGACCACATAGCAAGACGTGATTGGTTGATGCAGCTTCAAGTGGAAGGAGACGCAGACTAAGTGACAGTCGTCTGAGCAGTTATCGGTTTAGCGTTAGCTTCTGCTAATTTTTGTTATCGGTTTAGCGGTTTAGCATTAGCAAAGCTATTTTTTAGCTAGCGTAATATAGGTTAGCGATGCTAATTTTTGCTAGCTGTGCCCACCACTGCCACAAGCAAAAATGTGCAAAACAAATATGAAAATTAAAATTATTAAAAGGTTAACTGAATGTAAGCTTAGCAAAACTTTAGACTAATTTCTAAAATGAGCAAATTTGTAGCTAAACGTTCAAAAGGATTAAGATCGTAGCTAGAATCTAAAATGATCTAAACTATAGCTAAATGGTAAAATGAGGAAAAACTGTAGGTAAAACCTTTAGTGAAAATGTATCTAAAAGCTAAAATGCTGCTGATCCACGCTGCTGATTTATTTCATACTGCTGAGTTCATTCGCATTCATCTGCTCACACAGACTCATGTTCGTGCTGCTGTTGTTCGGCGTATTGTTTTTGTACTATTAAGTGTTTAGTGTCTTCTTAGTTTTAGCATATTTCTTAGTTCATATCTTAGATTTTATTAGTTTTTCTTTTACAATTTATACTTTTGTTGGATGT
Organism: Hypsolebias longignatus; assembly: GCA_031762435.1. Lineage (NCBI taxonomy): Eukaryota > Metazoa > Chordata > Actinopteri > Cyprinodontiformes > Rivulidae > Hypsolebias > Hypsolebias longignatus. The sequence continues at coordinate 24,775,608 of JARVGV010000646.1, forward strand.
AACTGGGACCCTGTGTACACTATTTCATTCCACCACATGTACCACATGCGATGCGAATGACACAAAGAACCTTGACCGTGATCTTATCCGAAAATTACCAAAAACAGTGAAATCTGAAATGATCAAAATCATAACACAAAGTTAAAATTAGCAAAATTGTGGCTGAAATAAAACAAATTGCAAAATTATAAATCAAAGCTTAATTTAGTAAAAACTGAAGCTAAAAGTTCAATTTTGCAACTCTGCAGCTTAAAGCTAAAATTTACAAAACAGAAGCAAAAAAGCTAAAACTTGTAAAAATTGTAGCTGAAATTGCAGAGGTGAGACGGTAGTTGAAATTAGCCTAGCCTTTAGCTTATCTTGGACTTCTGCCCATTTCTTCATACTCTGTGCTTTATGACTGATGTCACGGCTGATAAGGTACAAACTATTTAACTATTAGATAAAACATTACTTCAGAAATCACCAGACTATCCCTTAAGCTCCTTTAGCCTTTTGACTTCTCTTTTGGAAACAGCTGTGTTTCACCTTTTTCAAAGATTTTTTTTCCTTATTTATCCCATCCCTCAGGAGAGATTCATCTCTCTGTCATGACACCGGCTTCCTCCTCTAAATCTAGGACTGAACCAGCTGAGCTCCCACACACACACACACACCTGCTGTAACAACTAAAGCAGGCCTCTTTGCTGCCTGCCCCGCTGCTCACAGGTACAACTCAGAAATCAAACAACTTCCCCATCCAGCAACATTAAAACAGTAAAAACTCAGGTTCAGATGTGCAAGAAGACACTTCTGTCCACATCCTGCGATGGTTTACCACAAACCAGAACGAGTCACCAAATATGAGCTTTATTTACAACGTTCTTTGTATTTTGACACAACAGAAATAATCAGGAGTCCAGGTGGGAATTCAAACCCACAGCTGGTGCTAAAAAAAAATGACGCATTCAAAACATGAGAGTCCACCTCTGTTGGTGCTGACCTGAGAATGACCCAGTGGAAGGGAACATTTTTTTAGCTTGACTACTTCTGACAAACCCTGGATTGAATAATCAGGGGTGTCAAAATCATTTACAAAAGGGGGCCAACATTTAAAACGTGGTCCACGCCACGGGCCACTTGCAGTCAATACATTGACACAAGTAAGATGACCAACACGTTTTCTTGGTTGCATGGCCATCAACAAGTAGTCTCACTCAACGTTCTTTTTAACGTTGATTAAAGGAATGCATTTCACCCAACGCCTTCCATGCCAGAGTTTTAAGTGCTATATGTTGTCATCACTGTATGTTCCCATACAATGGTGAAATTGGTTCTCTGCATTTAACCCATCGCACCTGGGATACACCCAGGTGGAGCGGTGGGCGGCTATGTGGGTGCTTGAGGAGCAATTGGGGATTGGGTCTCTTGCCCAGAGACACCATGACGTGGGAATGGCTGGGACTTTCGAGTCCCGAGTTGTCTGCCCTACCGCTACCTCAACTCGGACCCCTACGAGCTCAAACCCCACTTGAACGGTGATCGTCAGATCTTGAGGAATGACAAGTCTCATGCAAGATCTGTTGACTCTGAGTATGTGCTAGCTACTACCACCACAACAGCTCAAGAAGTGCAAAATTCCCAGAGTGACAGCTATTTTGTTGACGTCGATTATCTGTGGCGACCATCATCTATTGGACAGACTCCAAAAGTCAATCAGTTGTAGATGAATACATACAATGATTACTTTTCTGAAAGCTTCATTATTCATCATTCCAGTGGTTCATAAAATATTTTGCATACGCCAACATACACACAGAGACAAAAAAGTAAATTCCTAACCCTGACCACCTTGTTATGCTTAGGGTATGATGGTCCTCTGCTCGACAACTAAAAACTAATTTGAGTCAGCTTAAATCTAGTGTCCTCACAATTTGCACTTATTTGTTCCTAGCCATTTGAATTACCGCCACAAGGTTAGATCATTGGATTACCCCTTCACCTTTTTTTTTATTTTCAGCATGTAAACAAACTTGACTAAACCCTGTTGTCATAAACAGCGACACAAAACATTTTGCGGTCTGGCTAACTGCAACAATCTGGAACCAGAGTGAGTCACGTTGTGTTCTGCTGCACACTGAGGTCCACTGTTTAGTGTCGGTCAGATTATCACAACCAGATTGATTTTGTTGCCATAAGTTGCTGTGAAAAACATCAAGAACAGACTTTAATAAAGCTCTGAAAGCACCTAGTTAACCTTTGGAGTCGACCTGTATCAAGTTGTCCCTTAACAGATAGAAAAATGGGTCAGTTTTGTTCATATTGATCTACAAATAGAAACGTGGAAATCTTAGTATTCCCTCTTCTAAATTGTGTAGATTAGGAGGTTCTTGCTAAACTTTACAATCATTTGAAGAAAACATTTAATTTATGAGCACTTGTGACTTCAGATCTGGTCCTGCAGCCTCTGATTGGAGGTAAAAAGGACAGAGGTTTAAATTTTGTTGCGACAGCTGCTCCTATTGTGGAATCATATTTTTTTATTAACGTCTCATAAAGCTCCTTGAGGAGGGGGTTGGGAATTGGTGTTGTTTGTTTTCCAGCTCATTTCTGTTCCGATTTTATGGAATTTCTTAGCAAATGGGAAAAAGATGTTGCGCCTTTTCTTTGTCGACGGCTCGTTGGCTCTGGGGAGAATCACAGCAGGTGGTTAATATCGATGAGCGTTTGTCAGCGGCCATTTAGACCAGAAACAAAAGCTTTGTTAGGATTGTTGACGTAAATGTAAATATTACATGCAGACACGTAAACTTACATGGCTTCTTCTGCTCGAAGCACACAAACATTTCTCTTGTCGGTCCTGTGAAGTTCCTGACCCAGAAATGTGTTCAAATGGCAATTAGAATAGGAATTTATCTAAATGCCATACATTCAGTTTAGAAATAAACTATTATTCCTTCAAGAAATGCATATCTCCTACTGCCTTTTTGCCAATTTTTTTAAAGAAAGCCTCAGGTTGATGAGTACAAGTATTTGGGCATCTTGTTCACAAGTGATGGTAGGATGTAGCGGGGTCTCGTCTTTAGTAATGAGGGGGTTACTTCAGTCGGTCGTGTTAAAGACAGTCTAGCTGAAAGGCAAAGCTCTAGATTTACTGGTTCTCTTCCATTCCTTACCAGTAGTCATGAGGTTTGGCTCATGATTGAAAGAACTAGATCTTGGGTAAAAGTGGCCGAAATTAGCTTCCTTTGTTGAGTGGACTGGCTCAGCCTTCGAGATAGGGTGAGGAGCTTTGTCATCTATGGGGAGCTTGGAGTAGAGCCGCTGCTCCTTTGCATTGAAAGGAGTCGGTTGAGGTGATTCATCTGATCATGATGACTCCTGGACACCTCTCTTTGAAGGTTTTCCAGGTTCATCCCACTGGGACCAGACCCCTGGGCAGTCCCAGAACTTACTGGAATACATACCTTCTCTGGCCTGGACACATGTTGGGGTCTCTCAGGAGGAGCTGGAAAGCGTTGCTGGGGAGAGGAAGGTCTGGGTTTCTCCCCTAAACCAATTGCCAACTCAACTACAGATAAATAGATGGAGATGCTATGTTGCATTGCCTAACTTTGGTATCACGACTGAGGTTTGCGTCTCCTGCAGATTTGGAAAAAAACAAACACAATACAAACAAGTGGTTCAATCAGGACTAGTGTGCTGTGACTTTTAGAAGAAGTGTAAATTAAATTCTTTATTGTACCATAAGGTGCATTCACACCAGACCTGTTTAGTCTACTTTAATCGAACTCTAGTCCATTTGCCTAGAAAGTCCGGTTTGTTTGGGAAGGTGCGAATGTGCAATTGAACTCTGATGCAGACCAAAAAAAGTGAACTCTGATCTGCCTAAATACCTAAGTCTTGGTTCGTTTTAAGCGAACTCTGGCACGGTTCATATGCAGCGTGAATGCAAGTGGACCGGAAACCGCTCCAAAAGCAGGAAGTGGACTACAGCGCAGGGCATTCTGTGTAAATACAACAAAAACAAACGCGCATTTCTCATACCTCATACCATCAGCAACGTTGTGTGAAAAACAACATTCTCCATGGTCTTCTGTTTCATCTTCTGCTCATGCTTAGTCCATTGCTGCAAAATGTTTGTTCGGCACATGAGCCACAGACAAAACAAAAATCCTAAAACCGCTAAAATTTGACGCCACTCCATTTTTGTTTTTATTTCCAGAAGTAAGTTGCGCTCAGTGTCGTCTTTAGAGGTTTTCCTTCAGTAGTTCTTGGTGCAGCGCCACCACAGGCGAGGGGGGGAACAGGTTGGCTCGAGTGACTCAGTGCAGTGTGAATGCGAACAGAACAGCTGAAAATGTAAATAAATGTTCCAAATTTTGGTCCCCAATTGAACCGAGTCTACCGGACTATCAGATGTGAAAATGACCAAAGATGACAATGGGATTTTAGTGAAAAGTTAAAAAAAATCCAGCCCTAATTGGAGCTCTATCGGTCATATGTCACAGTCGAAACGTTCAAAGTGTAAATCTGTCACAGAAAGTTGGACTTGAATTGTCTTCTGGTATTTTGATATCTTTATTGTTTTTTTTAAACTATTGCAGTTTGATTTGTTGATGTTATTCCAGAACTTGGTGTGTGACGTTCCTCACTAACATTTGAGCTGTCTACTTTCCTATTTTTTTAAAACTCCACAAACGTTACATTGGATAGTTTATGCATCAAAACAGACATTTTGTCTTCTTTCATCCAGTGTGTGGATGGATCCCTTAGGATTACAGTTTTGAGATTTGTTCTCAAATCCCCTCTGAGCCCTGAATTTTCCTCAACAGGCAGTGGGAGCTCTTTTTAATGTGTATCTCTTACATTAAACTCTGCAGAAAGTTAAAAAAATATATACCCATGATGACCAGACATTCCAGATGCTTACTTTTTTCAGTACAACTTTTAGTTTTTGCACAATGACTGTTAGAGGCTAACATTTTACTTTGATTTTTTTTGTGTCTGCCTATTTCGTAAAGAGTTGTATATAACTTTTACAAAGTTCATACATCAAAATAAAAGCATTTTTCCATCTTAGAATATCGTAAAAGCAAGTCCCGTATACAAGATTTATAAAAGAAAGTTGATGGATGTTGGCGTCTCAGGCACTGGCGGCTTTCAAAAATATATTTTATCCTGCATTTTATCCAGTATTACATTACTTTTGTGAACAGTGGATTAGTCAATAGTCAGAAAAGACAAAGAACAGGCACTGAATCTCTTTAATTGCCTCCCAGCCCCTGACATTAGTCCACATCTTAATCCTGAGTAATAGTAGCTGAAGAGGCAGAGTAAAATCTCCCATTGACACACAGGTATGACACAACCAGCTACCTGGAGAGTCAACAGAGAGCTAACATGGGACCTCTACCACTCAGCTGTCAGTACGCTGATGAAAAATACTGATAAAACACAGCCCAACAGCCATACCTCGGATTTCTATCTGTTAACAAACTCTCAGCAGAGCAGCAATTACAGCAAATTATCCTCCTACCCTCGAGGTTAGACACACACACGCATAGAAACCCACACACATTGTGCACCGGCTGAAAACTTCCAAACAACAAATGATAGATGCGGATCCAGACCTCGGTTTATCTCCTTGCACGGAATGCGGCGCAGCGGTGAAGGAGTGAGCAGGAGTGAAAATCAAACGCTGCTCCTGCTGATGAGCGTCTGCTTGGGACGTCTGACATTATTTGTCACGGTTTGGGGATTCTAAAATATCCAAATGTTTTTTTTTTCTTTCTTTCTAGGATTATATGGGAGATGATTGTAGAGAAAGTGTGATAATGTGGTTGAAATGGGGTCATTGTTCCTGGGGATTCCTGTCCAGTGAGATAATCAGAAAATTTAACCTGTGGGAGGTAAAGGAAGAGCAGGATGGATGTCCAGTGGATATCTCTGCATGCAGCCCAAATTCTTTACATCCTAGGAGAAGCTTTAGTGTAATATCTCACAGGCATATGACTTTACATCCTAGGAGAAGCTTTAGTGTAATATCTCACAGGCATATGACTTCTGGAGGCTCAAAATAAAAATAAAAATTGGCAAATTTTCAGTTGCAGACTCTCTGAAGTGTCTGCGACCAGCGAGACATGCGGCCACATTTTTTATAGCCGTTTTTCATGAACATGGCTCTCATTCTTTGCCATGCACATTATTTTGTTGCCCTCCCCCACCCACATCACACCCACATGGGAATGCTTTGTACCCACTTTGGCAGCTGTCCACATTATTTAAAAAAAAATCTATTTATTATTGGCTTGAATTTTAGATCTGAACAGATGTTCTCTGTCATATCAGAGCTTAGATGTTTTCTGTATGACTTTCTCTTGAAACAACAACTTCAGAGCTGTACAGTTTATGGAAACAAAACTGAGAAGGGCTCATGATACCCATAACAAATATTAAATATGATTACAGACATGTTCAAGATGCCCACAACAAAGTTGACATAGGTTTGAGCAGCCCACTACAAAGTTGAGACAGATTTAAGACACCAACAATAAAATCGAGAAGGGTTTGAGACACATTCAAAATGTCTGTAACAAAATTCACAGTTTTCAAGAGTTTGAGATAAGTTTGACGCACCAACAACAAAACTGAGGCAGGTTTGAGACACCCACAACAAAGTTGAGAAGGGTTTGAAATGCCCACAACATAATTAAAGAAGAACTTGAAACAGGGTTGAGACACCCATAACCAAGTTGAGAGAGGTTCGAGACAAGTTTGAGAAGTCCACAACAAAAGTGAGCTAGATTCAAGATGCTCATAACAATGTTAGAAGAATTTGAGACAGGTTTTGAGAAGCCCACAACAAAGGTGAGACCCACTATAAGATGCCAACAACAAAATTGAGAAGGGTTTGAGACACATTCAAGATGTCCGTAACAAAATTCAGGGTTTTCAAGGGTTTAAGATTAGTTTGAAACACCCACAACAAAATTGTGGCATGTTTGAGACACTCATAACAAAGTTGAGTCAGATTTAAGATACCAACAACAAAATTGAGAAGGGTTTGAGACATTTTCACGATTCCCGTAACAAAATTCAGGGTTTTCAAGGGTATGAGACACCCAGCACAAAACTGAGGCATGTTTGCAATGTCCCTTTTGTTATTGAGAAAGGTTAAAAACAAGTTCGAGACCCATGTATCAAATTTGAGAATGGTTCAGGATGCTTGTGGCAACTCTGCAAAAAAAATAAAATAATAAAAAAAGCCAAATTTGTTGCATCTATTCTTGAGTAAATCACCCCCAAACAGACATTTAAGGGTGAAATCAGTTTAAATCTTTCAGACTGCTACACCAACCAGTACCTGACCAACTGGGCATGAACTCACCTCTGCTCAGGTGTTTGTCAGGAGCTCCTTAATCTAACCAGCAAACAGTAATGTGCTGAAGTCTCTGCTGGTTTGGGCCGGACACACGGCGTGGAGCTGCTGGCTGCTGTTCTCTGTTCGCTAATGGGGCTTGACGGTCTGTAATGGACTGGACTCGCTGCCTCGTATCCTCGCCATGGACCAGTGCTGCTGCCTGGACCTGCGTTCTCATACCACTGACTTCTGCGACTGTGTGCGTGCTGGGAATGTAAGACCGGCATTCCTCCGGCCTGCTGCTGAAAGATGAGTTGGGCAATAACGTTTTTGCCTGCATGCGTGCGTTTCTCTGTTGTTTTAGCAAAATATCTCATGAAGCAGTGGACACACATTAAAGAAACTCTTACGGTCATTGATTTGATGTACGGTAACTCCTTCAAGGAATGCTAGGCCTTTATATGCACATGGTTTAGACCAAAAAAATCTGTTCGTTGGTCCTGTGGCGCTCAGTGTGTCGGCTTTGATCTGGGGTCAGAGAAGATCAGAGCACAGGATGCGTCTCCACAGAGGGACACACTTAAGAGCCCTCGCTCACAGATAATGATGGCTCCCAGCAGACCTCCTGCTCCATCATCCGTCCCCCGACCCCGAGAGCTGCTCTGCTGACTGAGTACAAAGGCAGAACCAGCTCCTGGTGGCGGCGTGTGACCGTAGCAGCTCCTTCGTAGTGACTTGAAAGCTGATGTAAGAAGATCAAGAGTTGTCTCCATGTTTTATCTTTCCAAACGGCGGCGGAGCCAGATGCTCTAAAAGTTTTGAGCGTAAAATACGACTTTGGCCTCTTCCGAGAGACGTGTGTTTACACCACAAAGATTTCAACTTGATGACGTTTTCTTTTTTGATGGAAAAAGTGTGGCTTCGCCGCAGAAGACCTGCGATTGTGTCAGCTGCAGGAGGTTCCAGAAAAAAAAAAAAAAAAAAAAAACAAAGATATGATTTGCCAAACCATTAATTAGACCAGACTTTGGAGAAGTTACCGATGAACGTATCTGACCTCTTCTCAGTCTGAGAGAAAAACCAGACATATTATGGGCTGTAATTACATAAACACAGATGGATTCCTCTCATGCCTTTGGACATCCATCGTATTTTTTTTATTGGTTTAGCCATCTGCAAAGCCTTTAACACCGCTGACAGGTTCTTGGTGCGTGAAATTATAATTAAAGGCTGTTCGTAAAAACGTCTATTTTACAACTCCAATTCCAAACAACTTGGTATGAAATTTAATGCCTTGATTTGCAAATCTAATATTTTATTCACAATGGACATAGTAAACACATCAGACATTTAACCCAATAAATTGGATCCTATAAAACAATAATAATAAAAATAAAAACAAGTGAGTTTGAACGTTTGTATTTTTGGAGATGAGTTTTTCTGGACTGGAATTAAATGGGGAATGTAATAAACCTTAATGTTTTGGTGCAACATTTAAGTAGGTAGGAGTTACACTGTGTAGGATGATTTTATTTTTATTTTTTGTTGTTTTTGCTTGTCCGATACGGCTCAGAGTGATGCATCCTTGCAAACGGAGGGAGCAATTTTATCCACCACCAGGTGCAATGGAGGAGCCAGGGGGTGGCCAATGGTGGCCTAGGCCACCTTAGATTAATCTTCAGCCATCACAATCATTCACAGAATATATCAGATGTCTCTTGTAAATGAGCCCCTGAGGCTCAGTGGGATTAACCTGTCTAAATAAGGGTTGAATGAATATACTTTGAAGCAATATTAAAACTAGAAACAGTAGTTTCTCAAATGATTGAGGTGACCAGTTTACATTTATATATGGTGGTGGGCACAGTTCTGCTTATCTGCTTACAGCTGCCGTATTTTTCACCCTATAAGACTTTTTTTTTTTTAACATAATTTATATGCCCTGCGACCAAAACGACATATTTAGGAATTTTTCCATATACAGGTAGTCCCCAAAATACGAACGGGTTCCGGACCTAAGGACCGTTCGTAGCTCGATTCTGCCGTAGGTCGGAGCCGAACGCACATGGCGCC
>JARVGV010000646.1:24826667-24841692 GCA_031762435.1 Hypsolebias longignatus
AACATAAAATGCTGCATAAAAAAGGCAACGTAAGGTGTGATGACGTCACTGGGGGCGGCGCCGTAAGTACGGAACGCTGTAAGTCGATGGCGCAGTAAGTTGGTGACCACCTGTATGTATATACTTTTTAAAACCTTCCCACACTCTTGCCATATTCTAAACAATGTTTCTAAACTCTAAATGATCTAAAAGAGACAGAATGTCATGATTTCAGCTCCCTGCCTCCTCTTCTCTTTGCCACCTGCAAGCTCTCTTGGCCACGCCCACTTCTCTGCTCTGCATGATGAACAGCTGATCAGATGCAGCAGGAAGTTTATCCTGCAGAGTAGGCTGCACAAAGCCGCAGGAGGTGCTAAAAAAAAAAAAAAAATTAATGCAGATTGTGCGGCTCCATCCATCAATCAGCAAATTGTGTCTCTCTTACTTTGAAAAACCATGATACAGAGAATCCGCGATAAATGAACCACGAAGTAGTGAGGGACTACTGTATTTTGCCTTAGTGAAAAAAAAAAGTGCAGTTTAAAATGACTAAAAAATCCATGTCCAGTTTCAAGTACAGTAGTCCCTCACTACTTCACAGTTCGTTTATCGCAAACTCGCTCTATTGCGGTTTTTCAAAATAAGATTGGACATGACACACGATCGGCATGAAATTTTTATTCAAAATAAATTATTTAGCACCTGCTGCACATTTGTGCAGCCCACACTGCTGCAGCATAAATGTCCTGCTGCAGCTGATCAGCTGTTCTCCGTGCAGAGCGGAGAAGTGGGCGTGGCCAAGAGCGCTTGCAGGAAGCAAAGAGCAGAGGAGGCAGGGAGTTGAAATCATGACATTCTGTGCAGTTTTACAGCTTTTAGAGTTTAGAAACATTGTGTAGAATATTACAAGAGTGTGGGAAGGGTTTAAAAGCCTTTATATATACTGTATATATAAATAAAAAAATAATAAAAGAAACTACTACTTACTACTTGTACTACTATTCCTACTTCATGGTTTTCACTTATCGCAGGTCTTCAGGGTGCAGATCCCCCGCGATAAATGAGGGACTACTGTTTAAGTAACCTCTGACTCCTCTTCAGCCGATTAAACTTCTGAAGCAGTGATGACTTGTACACACAGCCTGATAAAGCTGCTGAACCTTTAAACCTCCTCTGCAGCTGCATTAAAGACAGATCTGGTCTTTTATTGTCCCTGTCTGTTTACAGATGCAAACAAAGGTCAAGTGGGTTGCATTCCTTCAGACATCACTATTATTTTCACGTTGACGGCAGCAGTTTTACGCCGCTCGTTTTCTCCTAACGCGGTGCGACGGCGCTCCACTCTGACACCAGCATCAACAACAAAACGCTCGATGCTCACCGGACCACAGTCGGCATCACCTCAGAGGCGAAGAAGGTACTGAGCATGGCGAGAGCCTGCGAGAAGAGCAGACCCACCACAGAGAGCACCAACACCAGCCCGCCTCGGAGATCTGACGCACAAAACACAGAAACAAGTTCCGTCAGTCCACAGCAGAGACCTAAAGGGACAGGCTGCCCATTTCTTCACGAGATGTTTTGTTAAATAGTTATCAATAATTGTGAGAATGTTTATGAAGCATTCACTCTGTTGTGATCCATTTTTCTTCTGTATGTTTTTCAGCATCTTTCTCGTTCCAAAACCTTTGTGCTATTTCAACAAATCATAAATCAGAACGTTCGGCTCTTTCAGGATAATCCTGCTATGACGTTTGGTATTGGAGCAACTTTAGCTTTTTGAAATATTTAGCCTTTTCTGACACTTTTTTCTCTCATAGAAAATAAATTGAGCTCATTTTACATCCTTCAAATATTTAGATGTTTTATAAACTTTCACATTTTGTTTAAAATTTAAACTTTTATTCTGCTAAATTCAGCTGTTTTGTGCTCCTTTTAGATTTTTTTCTGCTAACTACATTTTTCTGCTTCTTCTAACATCTTTCTGCTAATTTCAACTTGTTGTGCCCCCTTCTGCTTATTTATGCAAGTTTCAGCCTTTTTTTTTTTTTTTTTTTTGCTATTTCAGCTACTATTTAGCGTTTTTTTTTTTTTTTTTAGCTGTACCTTTTTCCCAGCCTAATTCAGTAAAAATGTGCTCTCAACTTCCTCCTGGTAATTTAAACTTATTTAAACTTTTTTAAAGCTATTTTCAGCTGTTATTTGGTGCTAATTTTAGCTTTTTTCAGATAATTTCCATTTTTTGCTGATAATTTCTGCTTCTTTCAGCCTAATTGGACCCAACTGTGCACTCTCTACTTCCTTCTGATAACTTAAGCCTCTATCTACATTTTCAGCTATTTTTTGTTGTTGCTAAGTTCAGCTTTTAGAGCTAACTACCTTATTTTTGTGCTCAGTTCTGCTTATTTAAAGCAAATTCAGCAAATATGTGATCTTTCAGCTTTCTTCTGCTAGCTTAGGCTTGCTCTTCCTTTTCAGCTACATTTCATCATGTTTTTGGCTAATTTCAGCTGTTTTTCAGCAATAAGCATCACACTGTACTTCCACAGGAAATGCAATTCCTCTTAGGGTCTTTATCAGTCATGGAGCGCAGAGGAAAGGGCAGAGAAACCAGCAACAAACTAAATAAACAGTGAATGTGTGTGTATTAGCTAATGGTGCATTTTTTTTCCACACTGGTCATTTTGAAATAAATAAATAAAAAGTAGTTTAATAAGTCTGAAACATGGCATAAACGGCTGTGCGCGCCACCAGCCTAGCCCAGATGAAGACTTTTACACGTTTCTCTATGACAGAAACGTGTTTCCTGCCCTTTCACTCATGTCAGTTTCCTGACATTAGATTAGATTAGATGCATTTCTGCATTTATTATAGGTCTGTTTGTATTTATTGTTCTGTTGCATATCTGTTGTTTTGTTTTGCACGTTATGTTCCGTGTTGCACCGTGATCCTGGTACGTGCACAGCTGAAAACGTACGTGCACAGCTGAAAACGACACTAAAACCTCCGACTGTGACGTACACTGGGTGAGGGCCAGCAGCAGCAGCGACGACAGCCCCGTGATGATGGCGGACAGCAGAAGCATTCCACGCCGACCGAAGTGATTGACGGACAGACAGACGAAGACGCAGGCCAGCACTCCCGTTATCACTCGGAGGAAGTAGGTGAAGTAGAAGTTGGAGGAGTGAAGGTGCAGGTTTCTGGTGAAACAGTACTGGATGCCGGTTCCGATGAAGCTGCGAGACATTTTCATAAATAAATAAATAAAATTAAAACAGTTTTTATTCAAAGGATGTCAGAAAACATGTGCTACTATTATTATTCAAAAACTACAAATTAATTACATCTCGTCTACTTTTTCTAAAACATGTATTTGTGAAATCAGTCAGTGAAATCTTTTATTTTTATAAAAACTTTACTTTTTCCTGCATGATTTCCCCCCAGTGAAGAAAAAGGGTCTGCAGCTCTCAGCAGTAACTTCACACAAACGGCAGCAAATAACGTTTTTATTGATGAAAGTCAAAGGAGGACCTGTGACCATGACTGTGTTTGTCTGTTAGCAAAATATCTTATGAACCACTGGACAGTCTTATAAAACTTGTAGAAAGTAATCACTGGACATACATCTACAACTGATTAACCTTTGGAGTCAAGCCTTCTTAAGATGGCCACCACAGCTAACTAACTTTAGGAAATACAAAAAAGATTAGAACTCAGTCAGTTTGACGTTGAGCTAAAATTTGATGCTTCATTCGCTAAAGAACATAACTTTGGACCACTAAGCAGAAGTCCAGTCCTTTTTGTCTTTAGCCCAGGCGAGACCCTTCTGACGCTGTCTCTTGTTCAAGAGTGGCTTGACACAAGGAATGTAACAGTTGAAACCCTTGTCTTGCATACATCTGTGCGTGGTGGTTCTTGAAGCACTGACTCCAGTTGCAGTTTATTCTTTGTGAATCTCCCCCACATTTTGGAATAGGTTTTGTTTAACAATCCTCTCCAGGGTGCAGTTATCCCTATTGCTTGTACACATTTTTCTACCACATCCTTCCTTTTGCCTCTCTGTTAATGTGGTTGGACACAGAGCTCTGTGAACAGCCAGCCTCTTTAGCAATGACCTTTTGTATCTTGCCCTCCTTGTGCAAGGTGTCAATGGTAGTCTTTTTAACAACTGTCAACAGTCTTCCCCATGATTGTGTAGCCTACAGAACTAGACTGAGACCATTTAAAGGCCTTTGCAGGTGTTTTGAGTTAATCAGCTGATTAGAGTGTGGCACTAGGTGTCTTCAATATTGAACCTTTTCACAATACTGTATTCTAATTTTCTGAGACACTGGATTTGGGGTTTTCATAAGTTGTCAGTTATAATCATCAACATAAAAAATAAACATTTGAAATATATCAGTCTGTGTGTAATGAATGAATATAAGTTTCACTTTTTTAACGAAATTACAGAAATAAATAAACTTTTGCTTGATATTCTTATTTTATGATGAGCACCTGTACCTACTCACATAAACACCACAGACCTTTGTCACTGAGTGATAAGAGCCTGATATAACAGGAGAGGCTGTCCCACACACCTGGTCAGGACACACTGCAACCAGAACATGCAGAGTTCAGTCCATCTTTTCAACAAGCCGTTAACACAGCACTGACATCTAGAGGGAAAGTACCAACAATCACTCACCCATACAGCATCACAGTAACAATAGTTACACTTCAACCATGTTTTATCTGAGTTTCTCCTCATTTACCCTCTTAATGAGCTTAAACACAAGAAGGGAGAAGAGAAATGCAGTTTATTGGCATTGAAGAACATATAGTGGATAAAAACGTGTCAAATTGTGATAAAACTCTCAATTTGTTAGTTGGAAAGTGTTCAACATGGACAGGAAGGCTGAGAGAAATATTACTGCACGGAGAGATGTAGTCAACAGCAGCAGCATCCTCAGGAACATGGTTCACTCGTGGAACCATGAGAAACGTGAACAAGTACCAAACTATATCTGGGTTTTCTTCCTAATCAAACTTGTTTTTGTGTTCGTGTCTAAGGACTGGATCATTGCTCCTGAAGGCTACGCAGCCAACTACTGTGATGGAGAGTGTTCCTTCCCTCTGAACGCCCACATGAACGCCACCAACCACGCCATCGTGCAGACGCTGGTGAGATCACAAGCCCACCTTTCATGTACACGTTCGTTTTGAACATTTTCGCTCCATCCTCCATGTGGATGTTAGAATAAAACGTGTGGGTACGATTTTCTCAGCAATGGATGTATGGAACCCCTCAAACCAAACCCTTTAAGTTAGGTGTTTGGCTTATCTCAGTTTCCCCTGAATCAACGCAATGGCCATGATTGTTTGGATTTGAGGCACGAGGCTGGTGCATGTCTGTCCAAGGAATGAAGATGTGAAGATTGTTCGAATTAAGATTATTTAGAAATCAAAGGGCCTTTAGGTTCGTTCAGGTTGTTGGACATATCTTCAGTAGTGAACCTGAACTTCACTGGGTGTTACCATTAGATACCAGTGGTCTTGGTTACTGTCCCATTGGATTTGTTGGAGGGTTAAGATCTGGATAAAGCAAGTTTTGAGTTTTGGATGGATTTGGCATTTAAGTAGATTGGTCACTGTTTTTATGCCCGATACTCAATCTTATTTGATATTTTAGCTTAAAAATCAGCAGTATATATATATTTTAAATATATAAGGCTCATAATGGTGAAACTTGTTGATATACGTTGTGAAATCTTGGGGACCACTTATCCATCTTAAATGGGGCAAAACAAACTTTTAATCACCTTAAAGAGTCAAATAGGATGGGACATGGTGGATTAATTGTAAAACCAGATTATTGAAGGTGCATGGTTGCAACAGTTGTAAAATATGTACTGTATGCTGTAAAGTGCATGACGTGCATTTTAAAAGCAGACTAAGGAGACGATGCTAAATGAAGTGTTTCCTCCAATTCCAGGTGCACCTGATGAACCCTGAGAACGTACCGAAGCCGTGCTGCGCCCCGACCAAACTCCACGCCATTTCAGTGCTCTACTTCGACGACAACTCCAACGTCATCCTGAAGAAATACAAGAACATGGTGGTTCGCGCCTGTGGCTGCCACTGATCTTCAGCGGTACCAGTCTGAATGTTCTCCATCATCGTGGAGCTCAGAGAAATCCACCTATTAACACATTTTTCATTAACTGGACTGGAGCCATACGTCCAATGGAAACCAATCAACTGTTTTTGAGGAGAGCCAATTTAATTTAGCACATGTCTTCAGTTATGTTTATGGAAACCAGTAGGTTAAACTGAACTGCCATGGGACCAGTCAGATGCTTCATCCTGTCTTGAAAACCCCACAGAGCCAAGATGTCCAAACCATTTCTGATGAACTCTGAAACAAAAGGATCAGCTGATTCAAAACGAGCAACATGTTGGATGGGATTATCCAAGTCCAGTTTTTATTTTGGGGTTTAAATACCAACAGGAACATGTCACATTGGAGTCAGTGCCTTCACATTTCCTTCCAGAGCCATGTTTGCTTTCCCAAAATATAATATGAACTGCACCGACGTGACCACAGGCTATTTCAGCAGCGGACTGCTCCAAATAATGCGCTCCGAGTCAATATTTGTGAGGCTCAGGCTGAGCTGCACTACTTGTTTTTTCCTCCAAAGAGCTGGAAGAAAACGGACCGATCCCTCCTACAAGCCACAAGACGGCCATTTCTGTGCCGAAGCACTTGCTAACCCTTCCACCCGACGACCCATCAAGTTTGTGGCTAGTCTAAAACTGAAATTAGCGCTTTGAGAGAAATGATGTTGAGGTTTGTGTCCGGTGTCTTCCCATCCGAGGTCTGAATGGACCCTTTCAGACTTTCAGTGGAAAAACTTTATATCCGTAACAATCGACGTGCCTAACCCATCTTAAATTACAATATATACCTCTGCTAAGCTGCTGTTTACATTTGTGATCATGTTAAAAGTGTTTCTGTAAATACTTATTTATTGCACCTCTTATTGAAAAAAAAGAGAAAAATCACATTAACACAAAAAACAAACAGAAAAACTATTTTTGCAAAAATTTATTATGAAAGCTCATGTTACAACTTTCCATTTTTTTTTTTTTTTTTGTACAAAACCTTTGGGTAGTGCACAACCCATATAACAAAAACTGCCACTGAACTTTCTCGGACCATGTGCTATCCATAAAAAGTTTTACTGGAAAAACAAAAACCTGCTGTGTCTGCCTGTGTTAGACAGTAAACTGTGTCCTGCATCACGCGGCGCACGTCGTTTCACAGAACCGGGTCAAAGAGCGTTTAAACTGGACCAGACGAGGCCTGACAGGTGGCTGCAGCTCAACAACCGTGCACTAAAACGCGTGATCAGTTCGGCTTTGAAATCTCATTTGAACTCTTGTTCAAACCAGTGAAATTCAGTCATTTCACACTTTATGACCAGATCTGTTCCGCCAGGTGCGTCGAGAGGTTTCTGCTGTCACAGTAAAATCATGACTGCATACAGCGCTGAGCCAAAGAAGCTATTCAAGCTAAAGGTTGTGCATTTGTGCTGGGGCTGCACTATATTCCTAAATAAAGCAATGCTCACGAGTGCTGGCTGTGGACAGGGACAAGTCTCTAAAATGTCTCAAAACATCCGTGTACTCCAGTAGATTCGATGGTAAACAGGTGGCTACACTACAGCTTGCTGGTCTCACTGCTGGTTCAGCGAAGCTACAAGAAAAAAAAAGCGAAGGGAAATGGTTTCCTAATAGAGCAGCCATCGCTTAATGCTGCCTCGCACCTCCAGCACCCAACGAACCCAGTCATCACACGGACACAGAGACAAACATTCCCTCTCTCACACATTTAGGGACAATTTAGAGTTACCAGTCAGCCCAACGTGCATGTTTTTGGTCTGTGGGAGAAAACCCACGCATGCACGGAGAGAACACGCAAACTCCACCCAGGATATGAACCGGCAACCCCCTCGCCGAGTGGCAACAGCTCTACCAACTGAGCCACCGTGCCGCCCACTGAACAAACCAGACAAATGAAACCGTTGCAGCTTTTTAGCGCACGACCAGAGTTTTAGAACAGTTACGAGCAAAATGAATTTGAACGACTCGTCTGAAAAGAAAGACGCGACAAACTGGGGCAGCTTGAAACTGAAAACGTTAAAGAGTAGAAGAAGACGACGGACGTGAGCGTCACACGAGCCAGATGCGACTCAGATGATCAGAGCCTGGTCCACCTGTGCACGAGTCATCGGGCTCCTGTGGCGATTACGAACCCGCCATCAGGACTTCGTAGAACCTGTTCCCTGAGAGTTCTGTCAGACAGGCCGTCATCGGCACGAGTATGAAGTACCTCCGTATCAGAGGTCACATTAGAGTGGCACAGCTGCTGGAACGCAACAGACCCAAGCGCTAACGTTTAGCACCGAGTCAGTTACAGGATCAGAGGTTTTACGTTTTATACAAAGAAAGAAACTCGAGCGCCACTTTAGAGTTTTTGCCTGAGCAGCGCTTGCAGTGGTCGTCGGACCCAACCACTAATCATACAATCCTCAGGTTTGGGGTGGGGGTACATTCCAAACAATTATTCCGTCTTTAAAATACAAAAATACAGAAAAGACCACGTGGGTCCGTCGTTGGCTTGAACTCCTTCCAGAAGAGAGAAATACAGACGTGACTGCTCGGAGGAGCAGGCGCAGTGAGGAGCGAGCGCCGATCGGCTCGTGTCTACAGCTCGTCTCTCGCCTGCCTCATCACGAAGCTGTGCAGGCTCTCCAAGTCCCGCCCGCCGTGGTGCTCCTCGCCCTGCTCCCCGGCCCGGAAAATGATCAGGGTGGGGTAACCTCGCACCTGGGGACAAATACAGGACAGAACATCAATAAACAATAAAGCAACCAGGCTGAAGAATCAGTAGGTCTGAATCATTAAATTTAATAAAATACATTTAGTTTGTTTACTGTTTGTTTAGGTCGTAGCACACAAACAAAGCTGAGCAGAAAATATAAGATTTTGTCTGATCTGAGCAGGTGTTTGTGCTGGTAAAGTGTTTTTTATTGTTTCATAACTAGTGACTGCAAGTGATGCATTCAAGGACAGTCTGGAAATTCTAGCAAACAAAAAAAAAAAAAAAAGATTACAGTTACACTGACCGTGCTCAGTTATGAGAAACAAAATCATAACCATGATAATTTTGATCAGTAACTGGTGTTAAACTCAAATATTTGCCAAGTTTGAACTTGATACCTTCCAGTATTTTTCCATAAATAACTCAGATTAATTTAAATGTAAACTAATATAAAAACTACGTCAACTATAATAAAGGTCTAATGAATATATACAGTATATACAGGTGGTCACCGACTTACGGCGCCATCGACTTACGGCGGCGCCCCTAGTGACGTCATCACACCTTACGTTTTCTTTTTTATGCAGCATTTTGTTTTTTCTAGGGTATTTTGATAGCTAACGGCTTAGAAACACATTAAAATGGCGTTCTAAGTTGTTTTACATTGAAAAAATGTGTTTAAAAAGCCGTTACCGTTCGCCATGTGGTTTCAGTTTCGAGTTACGGCTGAAAATCCGGACTTACGGCGCCATGTGCGTTTGGCTCCGACTTACGGCAGAATCGAGTTGCGAACGGTCCTTAGGTCCGGAACCCGTTCGTAACTCGGGGGACTGCCTTATATGTCTATAGCTCACATAACCTGTTAGTATGAAAACAACTTATAAATCTTAGGATATGTACTAATTTGAAGCATTTGGGAAGCACTAAAATCTCCTGTCAAATTCTGACCTTTTATGAGAGGACGACCTTTGACATCTCTGCTTCAGAGGTTTTCTACAAAAAAGATGGTTTGAAACTCCTCCAGAATGATTTGGAGGTCTGTTCAACGGTTACTGAAAATGTCTAGCGCTGTAAGCTGTCGCAGCAGAAACTGAATGCGCAATTTGGACTCGCTCCATAATAAAACATTTCTTCGAATACCTGGTAGAAGATTATTGTCGATTTTAAAACTAGCAAAATAAATAAAAATAAAAATAAACAACTATACAGCTAGCCTACTTGTGAGAAATTCGAGCCCATCTTCTAAATCCTATTTGTTGTTTTTGGTCCTGAAAAGACACATTGAGTGTGACACATTTATTGGACAGTATTTACACACCAACACATGTGGTCATATCCCCGGGTGGGTTGGTGTAGCCTCGGTCGCACAGGCAGCGGAAGGAGCCGTCTGTGTTCTCGCAGAAGCCGTGGTTCCCACAGATGGTCTCGTTGTCACATTCATCAATATCTGCAGGAAGAAGAGGCGAGCACAACATTAATATTTACAGCCTCAATCTGCAAAAACAGAATATCCAAGTGCCTCTGTAAACACGGCGCTGCTTTTCCAAAATAAACACCACTACCACTCCGACCACACGATCACAGCAGATCTCTGCCTTCACAACATATGTCAGAAACAGTGTACGACCGGGACGGTTCATTCTGAGGGTCTTCAAACGTTGCTGTTCATCAGTTAATTCAAGGAGACGTTAGCTTTGCGTTAACATGCTTAGTCAGGATGCAGAGTGGATCTAGAGAGCTGTAAACTCTGAAGCTATGGTTTACAAGCTGCAGGCAGCACAAAGTTCACCCAGACTGAGTGAGAAAAACAGACTTCAGATCTGGCAAAGCAGACTAATTTTTTTTTTTAACATTATTAATATGCTTACTCCCCTGAAAATAAAATAATAATTAAAAAAAAAAAATCCTTTAAGAGTTCTGGAGCAGTTTTGTAAAGCGGGTAAGGATTTATATCTGGCACCGATAGAGCCCTCTAAATCTTAAAACAAATTCGATAAATGAGAAGAACTACATGCTGCGTGTCGAGACTGTTAACACCGGACCTTCCAACATGACGATTCCCTACCGACTGCAGTTTAAAGGGAACATTTGTTAGCAATTTCTTACATGATTTAGTATTTTTTGGCATCTGCGTTGAAGTAGAAGCCAAATAATGATAGAGCAAGAAAGAAAGGCTGATTATGATGGTAGAAAAAAAAAGAATTAGATTTTATTGTTCACACTTTTGCATTTGTTCAGGTCGGTTCAGCTTGTCACTGGTTTCTGTCTGCTTTCTCACAAGTTGCTGAATAAAATGACAAACTCTTTAAAAGTAATTTTCAGTAAAAAAAAATAAATAAATAAAAAAAAAACATTTTAGTGAGTATTCAAAATCTAAAAACCTACAAACATGTTGTTTTTTTTTAATTTTTTTTATTTACCTCAGTGTATGTCTGTTTTAGTCCCATTTAAAATTAGTTTATTGGTAACATATTCATTCATTAAAATAGGAGGCAGCAACAGTGTTTCTGCAAAGCATTGGGATTAACACAACTTAGCAGGCCACTCAAACTAAACTGTTCTGTTGAAATAAAAGGGCACTCTGTCCGTTTTTCATTGTAAAGAGGGTTAGGAGTAGGTCAGCTCAACTGGACTGTTTCTTTTTTGTTGTTGTTGTTGTTGTTGTTGAAATGCTTCATCCAGTCTGAGGAGCCACAAACTCAGCCCCACAAGCAGCACACTCCCATAGTGGACCAGTTTGATGGTGATAAGATGGTTTCTGGAGTCCGCCCTCTTCTCCGTCGACTCCTCTGAGGCAGCCATGGCCAACTATGTGAGGCTTGTGGGGCTGAGTTTGTTGTGGCTCCTCGGACTGATGAAGTCCTTTGGATGAAGGATGAAATGTTTTTTTTTTTTTTGTTTTTTTTTTTTAAATCCATGACTTAACTTTGTTGGATTTTTATCTGGATTATTGAGCATGAGCTTTGATGTTAGGGGTAGGGTTAAAGTAAATTGTATTTTTGTTCAGTTTTTTTTTTTAACAACCTTCCTATCATTAAAGTCAAAGATGACTGACTCATCTGAAGTCATATGATGATTTACAAAAATTGTTACATTTTTGACCAACAGAGGCAAAATTTCCATCTCATTTATTTTATTTTTTATTTATTTATACCTTTATTTTACCAGGAAGAAATCCATTGAGATCATCAATCTCTTTTACAAGGATGTCCTGATTTCAGACATTTAGAACAAACAGTGGAAGATTTCTATCCTTATCGTGCTTTACTGTCTATTTATGTGCATTTTCTTGTCATGGCAGCTACTGGAAAATCACTGAGTCCAAAATAAATCTCACCAAAAGGACATTAATATTTTAAAACTGTATATTATATCATATAATATACAGCATATTGTGGTATATTACGTTTTATGAATAGGACATTGTTCAAACTGTGTTCTTTTCACCTTAGAGTATTAAAGGCTGTGTCAGATGTGAAAAGATAAAAAGTTGGCCAGAGAAATCACAACTCATCTGATTTTAACAGCCCTCTGAGCCACAGTCCCGTCTTCTCCTCCAGCACAGACGGTCTTCTGAGGCTCGCTGAGAGGACTAGTCCTTTTTGTTTCCAGAGTTCCTACCCCGAGTTGGCTGGTTCTCTAGCATACCTCAGAGGTCAGAGACAGTGGGCTCCCACATGCTAATAAAACCACAGAGACGAAACTGTCTGCTGTTTGTGAAACGTTTCACAGGAAATGCTGAGGCATCAAAATAGCTTGAATAGACTTGTGGGCTCTACTGGTTGCAAGATGAGATGAGGAAGAACAAATGAATGCATACTGTACTGAAAAGCACCAGCCCACTGGATTTGCATGCTTGGCATGGTGAACTCAAGTACTAGATTTGAGGAAATTCCATGTAATTGAAAAAAGACGACGTTTTTGAAAAGCGTATCCCTAAGGCCAAGTCAGGAATATTTTCAAAGTGATGTGAAAACTATTAGTAGCGAGGAGTTTGTGAAACATTTCCCCAAATTTAAAGAACTTAAGTGGAGTTATGAATGTTGGAATGACACCGGCAGACAGCTGGGAGGTCTGGGAGGAAGGATGTCTGCTAATAAACAGAACAATCACTATCTGAAGGCAACGTTTCATTCATGTGTAAAATGGAACTGCAAACCATATGTTGCGATGAGATGCAATCAAATTTTTATCCCCAGGAGGAATGATAGCATAGAGAACAAAGCCATTTTAAATGCCTTTGTGTCTGATTGTGGTATAATCTGAGTGACAGCGCTCTTTGACTAACCTTTTAGATGAGTCATCAAAGGACAGGTTCGGTGCGTTAATCACAACAGATTTGTGTGGAAAAACACAAATAAAATTAGATAACTCCACCGAGAAAAAGCCTCAAACCAGCAGGATACAGGGCTACTTATTCTTGTCCTTTCATGTAATGAGTTATGTAAGAACACACGCAGTGCTGCAAATTGCCTGGATGGAAGAACTAAAGCGAATAAGAGGGTGATAAGTTCAGCTGAGATTGGACAAGCTGCTGTTAGGAGGTGAACCAGGCTTAAATGAGCATGCATCCTAATGGTCTGACCCAGGAAGACCCACTTCCTGGATCCAGTGAGGCTGTGATTATGCTGTGACTGTATTATGATTGCGTCTCTATGCCATGAGTTCATCTAGAGCACATGGTGGTGAAAACATATGAATCACTGACTGTTGGCTCACCCTACACCGCCCACACTTTCCCGTTTTCTGGGCAACCCTCGGTCTAATTGGACACATATGCTTTTATTTCACACACGACTAAGCATTGAAGAGGTGTTTTGTTTTATTCTTTTTAGGGAAGCATAACAGATATAAAGGCTAGGTTGATAACAACAGGGGTTTATCTGTTTTATTATTAATACACCATCTGTATCTTATGTTCATGCTTTTACAAAAAAAAAAAAAAACTTGCATCTGCTCAGCAGTGCACATGTTTAAGTCTTCACATTGCTATGGATTTATAGGAGTTGGAGGTTGGCAAGAGTGTGACCGCAGACAGATTCCGCCTTAAGGCAACCCTCATTAAAGACAGGGCATAGCTTATAAATATGAGGGGAAATTACAACCAAAAATCAATAACCCAAAAACGCACGTTTACAACTTCGTATAGAGAATCGTGGAAGGTTTGTGTTCAGTTTTTACTGCACAATTGCAGGTGACATACGCAATGAAAAAAAAAAAAAAAACCTCTGCTTTTTCGCTTTTTTTCTTCTTTAGTCATAGCCTTAAAATCTAAATGAGAGCAGTAAGCCGAGCCAACGATAAACCGCTGCCACTTCGAAGGCAAGAGAGTAAAAATAAAACAACGCCCCTCACAGAAACTGCAAATTACAACCTCTGGTCTCTTCTTAAATATCTGATTATTTTTACAAGCAGACAAAAATGCCCCGAAGTAATTGAGCTCCCTTCTTGGACTTTTATTGAGGTGACGGCAGCATCTCCCACATCTTTCTATCATGAGGTAAAACAAGGCGCAGTGGACTGTGGTGCTAAGTTCCTTAAGGTACAGGGGTTTGGTTCTCAGGCTCACAACAAGTGCATATGTAGACCAGATTGTACTAATATGCACTACTTAGCAGTTACCAACTCTGCCTTGAAAAGAGTAGAGGTCAGCAGCTGGATTCCATCAGTCCTATCAGACTACAGGCCCCGGCACACTTTAGCTGGTTCCAGACAGACAAAATCATAAAATGCACTCAGGAGGCAGCCACACTTAGTTGGGATCAGGGTGATGGATTGGTAAAGGGACACTGTCAGTGCTGCAGCAGAACATTTTCCCTCTTTCTTGTCATTAGTTGCCGCTTTAATAAAAACCTGCAGAGAGCATGCAAAGCGGCACTGCACTCAGATTGCATCTCTGACCGCTAATGTCTCAAGTTCTCTTTCGCTAACACAAACACATCTATAAGACGTTTAGACCTTCCACTAAACCGGTAATTCTTCATGCAATGTAAAAGTCGTGATCATGTCTTTACAAGTTGCACCCACAAATGTTGGATGAATCCAACCTCTAGTAGGAATATCTGGTGATCACATGGGGTGCAAAATTTAAAAAAGCACTGTTTGGGACCAGAAGCCAATCTTTTATTTGACAAAAAAAAAAAAAAAAAAAAAAAACAGCAGCAGTGCCACCAGAGGTGGTCC
>JARVGV010000646.1:24841792-24859719 GCA_031762435.1 Hypsolebias longignatus
GCTCCGACTTACGGCAGAATCGAGTTGCGAACGGTCCTTAGGTCCGGAACCCGTTCGTAACTCGGGGACTGCCTGTACATAAATATTTTTTATTTTAATGTTTTATGATGCACAGACACCAGTGACCCGAAAAGGAAGAAGTGGGTAAAGATAATGGATGGATGTCCTGTGATGCAGCTGTTGTGCTTAAAAATGTTTGATGTGGTGGATAAATAAGAAATTTTCACATAAAACCAGCAACAAGTGTTCGTTTAAATTACAACCATAGAATCTGTAGTAAACTCACTTCTGTCTTGTTTTTACAAAGAGTTCATGATGTCATGTCTTTCCAACAAAGTTCAGTGACGTCGTCTGGACGACTTCGTTTTGTTGAGACATTTCATCCAAAGGACTTCATCTCATATTTTGACCTGGATTATTGAGCATGAACTTTATTGTTTTGAGCCACTTTGGCTATGGCTGCCTCAGAGGAGTTGACGGGGGAGAGGGCGGGCCCCAGAAACCATCTTACCACAAGCAAACTGGTGTGTGTGCTGCTTGTGGGACTCGCTTTGTTGTGGCACCTCAGACTGATGAAGTCCTTTGGATGAAGGACAAAACGTCTCAACAAAAATAGAACCCGTCCAGAGGACCTGACTGAACTTTGTTGGATTTTTTAAAAACCTGGATTATTGATCAAGAACGTTGATCTCATGTCTTTAATTGAAACAGTTAAACTTACAACTCGTTTCTCCAAAACAGATTCCTGTTGTGCTCCTCGCCGTCTAATTTCCTCCTAAACCAAACAACCTTCAATCGTCCAATTAAAGCAGCTGTTTGTTTTTTTTAATGATGGAGAAATAAAACCTGTCACGGTTTACGATGAGCAGTAGAACCAACTTCCATCAGGTGAAATCAACAGCATCGTTACTCACAGAGTACTTGTTGCAGAGCGTGCGCTCCACCGTGCAGTCCACTTTGGCGATCTTGACATCGGTGAGACCAGGAAAGTCCTTCTGGGAAAGGTCCTCCCAGGTCGGCGCCAGGTTCTTGCAGTGGCCGCACCTGCAGCGGGGGCAACGAATCACTGAACTGTATTTTTTCTATCAAATCTGTCGTCCCTCATGGATTTATTACAATTTATTAATGTAATGACTAATATTTATTTAAACATCAGCTAAAGAGTCTTAACAGCATCTGTCAAAATAAACTTCTGTTTTTTTTTTAAATGATACAAGATCAGCAGATTGATCTGTTTGAATCTTACCACGGAGCGTAGAACTTGATGAAGGTGAAGCCTTTAGCGACCGTTTCATCGAAGTTGCTCTCGGTCAGGACCAACACGCTGGACTGCAGGGAGGACAAGGAACGAAAAGCCAAAAACTTTATTCATTAAACTTCACTTATCATGAGAACTGCATCGTTTCTGCACTGGACGCTGCAAACTGGAATCATTAAAATATGACAGGGTGGCCCTTGATATGAATTTTAAATACAGCTGTGGAAAATACATTTTAGAACCAGACGGCTTCATTTAACAATTTTAGACTACCGGTAATTGTCTAATTCCTCTGTTGATTTTTGGCTCATTTTTATTTTAAATAAAGTGGTGTCAGATATTCCTACTTTAATTTATTCCTGCAAACGACAATGAAACTCTTGGTGAACAAAAACGGCTTCAGCTCTGTCAATTGTGACCTAAAATCTGGTGCGGTAGTAGCTGAGGGTCCTCCCCAACACGTACTCTGAGCTCTAACTGATCGCTGGAGATCTTCATTTAAAGCTTTTATGAAATTCTCCGAGGAATGCTGGTGCTATGACCCGTTTGGTGCCACAGTTATAAACGCTTGAGTCCGTAACAAACTGAAGACGAGACGCCTCGAACAGAGAACTCACAGCTTGAAGATGAAAATTTTTAAAGAATAAATAACATTTTAAATGTTGAATTAGGATGGAAAATGCTCTGGTTTATTAAAAAAAAGTAGAAATTGTTAATTTAAAGTTTTTAGAGATGGGGACTTCATTTTTTAAAGATGTATCCAGTTTAACAGAACTCTGAATAAACTGCTGTGCGTGATAAAACAATAAAATCTTTTATTTTTATGGACACACCATGTTAGAAGTCGTCTCTGTGGGTTGTTCAGGTACTAATTTCTTGTCCCGAGGCAACAAAACGTTTTGTGTGGAAGGTTCGTGCACCGACCTTCACTTCCTCTTGGGCTGGCTCATCCGTCGGGATCTCGTTTGCGTTTTGTTCCTCGTCTGCTTCGTGCTCCTCTGTCAGCGCAACCTTCAGCTGGTTGTCCACAAACTCCTTGAAGGAGTCCAGATCTCTCTTTCCTTTGTACTGTTCTTTCTGCAGAAGGACCAAAAACATGTTTTTAAATGAGGAGACATGTTGAATTTAACGGGATAGGGCGGGGGGTTTAGTTTGAGCCCCGTACCTTCTGTCCGTTATGGAAGAAGACAAGTGTGGGGTATCCCCTCACGCCGTTCTCAGAGCAGACCTCGTAGTGCTGCGTGCAGTCCACCTGTGGGCCGCAGGTAAATAAACGTGTTATCAGAGTGATGTCAGTGCAAACACTGAACCCAAAAGGTTTTAATAACTCCAGTGTAAACATCCTGCTGGGGCAGATAACAGGACAAACTGAGACAACGTTGGTTTCAGGTCAAAGTTCTGGTCAGGAGAATCTGTAGCTGACCAGGAATGTCCAAAGCCCGACTCTGGAGCCAAACAAACGATGTCTCACTAACATTTAGCTAACTCAAGCAGCTGCGTAACCACAGACGTGGATTCAAGTTGATTAAACTCAACGTTATTTGTTGTCCATGTCAGCACACCTGACAAAAACCTGCTTCTGGATCTCTTTAAAGAATGTTTACGAACCTGACGTGAAGTTAATAATCAGCTTTTATGATTTCCAGGTGACATGATGAGGCCCTCAGGTTGTTAAAGGCATCATTTTATTGAGACCTGCCCACGTCTGTGTGGCCTAATTTCACAAGAAGCCAGTTTATTGTGCCCGAGGTTAAATAATACCATATTTTCTGTCGTAAACGTCGCACCGCCCTAAAAGTCACATCAGTCCAAATATGTCTAATAAATTGAAAAATCCATAAATACGTTGCATCTATTAAGCGTCACCGCTGTCAACCTGGAAATGTGAACCGGTGTGCCTAAAATTGATTGGCTACAGGAGCATGCACAGGAGGACTTTAATGAGAATTTAACAAGATTAACACTTAAAAACAATTTTTTGTTTGCTCGAAATTATAGTTGTCTCAGTTAAACACTTCTTTAATAAATGCACTTTGACGGTCAAATCAGCTGCATTTTCAAAGGTCAACACACATAAACATGAACACGCAGAAGACGACTTGCTGCTCCTTTCTTCTAAATTTAACAAGATAAACACCTAAAAACAATTAGTTTGCTCGAAATTATAGTAAAGGTGTGTCTCAGTCTAACTTTTCTTTAATAAATGCACTTTAATGGTCAAATCAGCTGCATTTCTCCGGGGCAGTGCAGAAAAATGAAGTTGATTTGACAGTTGCTCCAGGCAGACGACTGTGACAGGCTATGGCAAGCCGATTGTGTTATTAATAGCCACTTTTACCTATTACATGATACAATGGCATGTCATAATAAAGTGCCATCTAGCGGCTGAAAATGGTAGTGTTCAATATTTTCAGTCAGAATGAATGAAAATGGTCTTTTCTCAGCCTAAAATTGGTTTAAGAGGAAAAAAAAATCCATAAATACGTTGCTTCAGCGTATAAGTTGCAGGGCATGGAAATTAGAAAAAAAAAACCACAACTTATACAGTGAAAAATACTGTACTAAATAAAATACTTTCAGTAGAAATTTTAAACATCTGCAAACTGGATATTTAGGCAGATATTTTTTCCAAGTACTGTACTCCGGTTTTCTCCACAGACCAAAAATGGCACGTTAGGTTAAGATTGTAAAGGGCGTCTCATTGGTACGATGGACTGGGGACATGTCCAGGGTGTACCCAACACTTCACCCAATGACTGCTGGAAAAGCAGATAAAGAAAATGAATGAATGGATGAAATTCTCAGCCAAAGCTAACAAGGAAGTCTGAGCATCATCTTTAGTGAAAACTGAAGAGATCGGAGCTACAAGCGTTAATTCCCCTTGAAGGAATTAATTAATCTCTCTGGATGACAAATATATTGACAAGAAACGTTGGAGCTACTGAAGTCATGACACGTCCTGCTCAACGAAACATGTTAGTTCATCCTGAAGAACTTGGATCGGTGTTAAAGACCAAAAGTACCGTTTGGCTTGTTGCTCAGACGTCAGATTACATAAACAGAATTATAAATCTGGTAGAATCATCCCGACCTGAGGGGCCCACCTTTCCAATCTTTACGTCGTCAGCGTGCTCGAAGGTGGTGGCGAGCTGTTCCCACGTCGGTGCCATGGCTTTGCAGTGACCACACCACGGCGCAAAGAACTTTATAAAATGAGCACCTCAACGAGAAAGGACAGAAAATGTGAATAAACAAACAGGAAAACGATACAATAATTTAAAAAAAAAATTAAACTTGTAGGTTAAAAAAAAAAGTTTAAAAGTTCAGATTTTTTTTTTTACATGATCTCTACTTCCACTGTGCATGCAGTTGATTAAGCTGCTGTTGCCAACAAATGAAGGTAAAACACACCGTCAACCTTTTTTCATACGTAAACAAGACAGGAAAATGTTTGGCTGCAGTGGCGCTTGAGGACTGTAATTTCACAGAGACTGTTGTTGTGACAGCTGTTGATTTTGTTGCAGTCATCGCCCGACAGCCCAAAAACCTGGGACATGCGTACGGTTCTTCAAGCAGAGGGGGGTATTCAAATGAAAGCGATGAGGCGTTTCCATTCGACGGAAACGTCACTCGGGGGTGATTAAAAACTGAAAACATTCAAACTGGGAACAAAAGCAAAACCAGCCATCTGTAAAAGATGCAAAGCTGAGTTATGCATTAACTTGGCCTGCAGCTGAACTTCGGTGCACGTTTTACCTTTGGATACGTGCTCCTTAAAGTTCTGGGCAGTGAGCTCGTACATGCCCTGCTTGGGCTCCGGGGCTTTCGGAGGCTCCAGCTCGCTCTCTGATTCCTGCAGGGCATCAAACAACAAACATGAGCAGCACTCTCATCATAAATCATGATGGAAGACCTGAGCTGCTCAATGGGTGGACGACCCTCACCGCAGGCTCCTCCTGGAGTGTCTTCAGCATCCATGTCTCCAGAGACGGCAGATCTCTGGGACCCTGGTACTTAATTGCCTCTTGTTCTGGCTTAAACAACTTTAATCTGTGCACAGGATCATGAACAGAAAAGATAATAAAAGTAAACTAATGTGCTTGTAGCTAAAGTCAGCAACAAGAAAAGACACGTCATGAAGACTGTGACAAAATATTTAACTAAACGAGGGTTAATATGTTGCTTGTGTCAATCATTACAGAAACAAGTTTGTTCCATGTTGTATAGTGTTTTACTCCAAATGCTGCAGGAAATGTACTTTTCTTAAATCTGAACCCTTCAGGACTCATTCAATCTTTATTTAGGCAGGTTCATCCTGTTTTATCTGTGTATAAAATACAAAGTTACAATCAAATAAGATTTGTGATGAACATACAAAGTACTGGAAGCTTCTTCCTGCAAAATGGCCACTTGAGCTGCACTAAATGCTCATTTGGAATAATCAAGCTTTCAGTTTCATGTCCAAATAAGCGGTAGTCGTTGTCCCGCAGGTTCGATTACTTACGTAGGGTAGCCTCGAACACCGTGCACGTTGGAGCAGAACTTGGTGTCCTGGACGCAGTCTACTTTCACCACGTATATTGGTGGGTCGTCCATGCCGTTATATTTGTCTGCCAGTTCATTCCAGGCAGGCTGCAATCTCTGGCAATGGCCGCACCTGGACAGAACAGCCGAAAGACGGCAGACACGACTGAATCTCGTCTGTAGAAGCACAACAACAAGGTTCCAACACAAATTTACAATTTTCTACCAGTTTTCTTGAAGCTAAGCTACTTTGCGATGCCATACAGCATTAAATTATTATACCTGCAAATAACTTATCTAAAGACAAATAAACTTCAAAAGGGGATATGGACTGTAAACCATTAGGTCAAACAATTTTATCGTAAAAGACACGGCGACCTAAAAAAACTGAATGAGCCTGCACGAAACTCAAAAACAAAAATACTGATGGTTAAAACCTTAAATTTAAAGTTTGATGTGATGGATGAACCAAAGGCAGACATTTATTTATTTATGTAGTTATTTATAAAATGTATTCATAAAAAAAAAAAAATCATAAACGATAATACAAAATATAAAATGAACATTAAGATGAGCATATTTACATACACATACTTTTATTCAAAATATTTTATAGTGTTCAAAAGGTATTTTTAATCCTGCTGTTTTTGTTTTTTTTAGCTTCTAAAATGTTTAGTCCTTTTTCAGTTCATGTTTTATTCTCTTTAGATATTTTATATTGTAACACGTTGAGATTGTAAAATGTAAAGTGCAGTACAAACTGAATACATTATTATAATTATATTCATCTTTTTTGTGCAAAAATGCTCCGTTACTCTGAGCACTTTTGAGAATATTCAAATTTATCTTTTAGAAAATGTACGAGGATAAGAAACTGAAAACATAAATGTTTTTCAAAAGTTTGTTTTCTATTTTCCAGGCCTGGAAAAATACAAACTAAATTCTAAACTTTTCAAGACCAAGTAGGAGCACTTAAACACCCCCCTTCAAAAAACAAACAAAAAAACAACACATATTTTAGAGGTCCACAAAAATGCTGAACAACCACAGGAGTGGATTTTGTGTATCCAGAGTCTAAGATTGTTTCGTAAAATATTACAGAACACAAATCTGTGGGTTTTATTTCTTAGAAAGCATCTTTTGCTGCAAACCTGCTTGTGAAGACAGACACTTCTAATCCACTTTCGGCTGCTCCCTTCTTCAGGAGTCGCCACAGCGAGCATTCTCACATGTAACATTTTGTAAGTGTTTTAATACTGGATGCCCTTCCTGATACAACCTGGGCTCAAACCCACAACCTCAGGATTACAAAACCATGGCACTGACCACTGAGCTACCGCATCTAATCCACTCATTACCTGCTAAACCAGAAACACCCATCTGACCATCAGTGGATTCTGAACAGTTTGTGACAGAAATGAGGTAAAAGGAAACGTAGTATTAGTGGATCACAACGTTGAAACTGTTTTTAAATTATTGTGTTGTGTGAAATACTTTTAACCAGAAAACACCTCACCTAAAGTGAGCAGGTAACAGTTTGGGGCTTAAACAGAGCCACAACAACCCATTCTTCACAATCCTAAACTCAGAGCTGAAAAATATCATGGTAGCTTAAACACATTGTCATCGAAATTTGTTTTATTATAACAAACCGCTGAATTTGTCTCAGGTAACAACATGAACAGTGTGTTCTGCAGAACTCTTTTGCATGGACTGTGTTATATGGACCGCTCACCAAGTTGCAACATTAGCTTACCTGTTACTGTTTATCTGATGCAAAAACGATGCAAAACCCCACTTATAATAAAACTGACAAGCACTGCGATACAATGTTTATTCTTTGAGCTGTAAGAGAATGCGTTACTCCAGTGGTTTTAGTTGAGCGTACTCCGCAAAACCCATAGAACTGGAGAAATATTGTTTTTCTTTGTGATTTTATTTTATTTTCTGAGCGTCTGCGCATTCATTCTATACTATAAATCCTTTCCGATGCTTTAAACTGACAGCGTCTACTTCAGGTGAGGCAAACTTTTTTTAAATGTATTTATTGAAGCCGTGTAAAGTGTCATTTTAATATCTAAAAGTAACTTTTAAAAGTAATTAAACCACATCAAAGAAGTTTCTAAACAAACTGCTCATCTTCCTAATGGCAAAAAAAATGCAATGTTTATATTTTGCAGCCAATTAAAAAAATCGGAACTAATCGTGATTATAAAATTTAGATTAGACCATCTATCCAGTATTTTTACCCCATGACATGTCAGCTGCTGAGGACTCTTCAGGGTTTGTACAATTTAACAGCACCGTTGTGAGACAAATCAAATGACTGATATGAAAGTTGTGCTACATAAAGAGCGGTGCACCATGACAACACCAAGGACCTCTGGGGGGACCGCGAACCTCCTTTTGAAAACACTGGTCACTTCAGTCAATCAGTGCATGCCACGTAAGCGCAGCATCTCGATGTGTAACTTTAAATATTCTTCTTCAAGTGTTTAGAACATCGATGATAAACATGTTTTAGTGTCTAAATAAGACAACTACTACGTCAAGAGTTTCATTAATAATCATCAAAGCGAGAAAAACTCGTTTCAACTTAATTAGCTGTTGCTCGGCTATGCTAGTTAGCCGCTATGCTAACAGAGCCGCTTGAATGAAAGCAATGAGCTAGGAAGCTAACTAGCCTAGAAGCTAACTAAGCCGGTAAAGTCTTTTAACCATGTCACAAGAATGATTTTTCAGTCTTTAGCGCTTATGAGGGCTAATTTAGACAATTAGATGTTACTGTCAGTCGATTTAATTACTGTCGTCCAAAAATTAGTAGTTTTTTTCACTTACCATGGAGCGTAAAACATGACAAAGTGGGGTGCAGTGGGCACCGCCTCGTTAAACATCTCTACTGTGTATGTGTGCTTAGCATGCTCATCTTCATCTGCATCATCGTCGCAAAACACGCCAGCAAACAGTAACGACATGCAGAAAAAGCAGAATAAAAAAGATCGACAAGTCGGTAGAGCAGCCATGGTGGTGAAAATCAGTGAGCGAAGAAAAGCGTCAGAGTCGCCAGACTCGCCACTTGCGTGAAAGGGTCGACTTCCAACGGCCACGCCCCCTTTGATTCCGTAGTGTAAAGATATAAAAAGTCCGGATGGGACGAGCGCTCTACAGTTGGAGGTGCGCACGCAGTCTGGATGTTGTTGAGATCTACAGCACGACGCAAACGCTTTGCCACACTTTAGTGAAGTTCAACAAATTAAAAAAAAAAACTTTATGGGAACGGAGATTTGATACAAAGTGTTTTTGCTGTTAGTTCACTGAGCATTTTAGTTACTTAAAAATAAAATTGACATGAAAAACAAACGTTTTCTCCAACTTCTGTTTAAAAATGTATAACATAATCAAGTAGTATGGACAGGTAACATATAAAAGTCAAAATAAATCATTGTGATTAAACCAAAACCAAAATGCCTTGAACTGATAATAAAAATAACTTAGTGACAAATAAGTACTTTTACACAATTCACACTGCATTTAACTACTTGCAGTCAGGTTCTCTAGGATGCAATGGACCAACTACTCAATATCATTCTGGTAACACACCAACTTTGTCACTAATGAGTTTTACAGAGACAAATAAGTAATAGTAATAAAAATAAATCTTAATTTTTTATTATTCATATTTTTCTTTAAGGTATCTGATGTTCTGTTAATCTTTTGAAAATAGCCTAAGCATTTTATTTTTATTTTTTGCATTTCTGAAGGAGTTTCCTTTCATTCAGAATTTCCTTTTAGCTGGTGTGAACTCATTTTTCACTCATTTTCGGTCCTTAAAAACAAATAAGTTAACCCATCAAAAGTAATTAAATAAGCATAGAATTCAAAACACATTTAGTTTTTTTTTTTTTTCAGCTCTAGGAGTGAGCAGAAAAGTTTTTCTTTTTTGTAAATGGTCCAATGAGTTGTAGTTGAGTCCACCACCTTGGCAGGCAGTTTGTTTTCCTTCTCACCAATGTCAATTTTTTGTGAAACAAACTGACAGCTCCAATTAAAACTGTCGGTGTAAATTTGTCAAGACATCAATAAAAAGTTGATGTCAACAGATGAGTTAAGAAGCACGCCGCTTACCTGTTCAGATGAATGCTCAGGTGGAACATCAGCGCTCGTCAGGATGACTGATGTTTTTTAAGCGATGCTCACAGATGAGTCAGAGTTGCCTCCTCATCGTTGCAAATGATGCTTTCAAATTATGTCTCGTCTCATGGAAGTTTGAGCCTCGCATAATGTGCTTATAAATCACACATCTTTTCCCACAGTTGTGTGTTTGTGTGGGTCGGCGCACAGTGCACAGAGTACCTGCTGAATTGACAGCTCTTTGGAAAATCCTCATCACTTCATCGTCTCTGGTTCACAGAAACAAATGAAGCCAAGTTTCTAATTAAACTTTTTTTTTTCTTTAATCAGTTTTGCCCCAGAAAGCAAGAAAAGAGGAGGAAGAAGTGACAGCACGGAAATATCCAGAGGCGTCACCTAGACCGTTCAAAACGAACCCAGATTGTCAGAGCAAACTAGTTCTTCAGTTTTTGCCCATGCAGGGAATAAAAGTGTCTGAAGGAAAATAAATAATATTGGAAAATGCCTCCTGTCTGAGATAGAAAATTCAAGAAGCGATATTTGACTTCTGGCTTTTAGTCCAATTCTTTCTCTTCAAGGAATCACTGAAAAATTGTCATCATTTGTTGGATTGGGCAAACAATGAACAAACTCTCTGCAGGCTGAAGATACCCAAATTATATTAAATACATGACTCCTGCGTGTGTT
This sequence comes from Hypsolebias longignatus, assembly GCA_031762435.1. NCBI lineage: Eukaryota > Metazoa > Chordata > Actinopteri > Cyprinodontiformes > Rivulidae > Hypsolebias > Hypsolebias longignatus. The sequence goes on from JARVGV010000646.1 coordinate 24,852,393, forward strand.
CATCAGGATGGAGAGGAGGATGTCTGGTTTGGGAACCTCAGGGTCTTCTCTGTTTCTTGTAGATGATGTTGTGCAATCTTTAGACCCTGATCTTCAGCATACACCGGGTCGGTTTTTCGGCTGAGTTTAAAATCAGCTCGTCTAGGGCTTAAACCAGATGATGATGGTGGGACGTTCCCTTCAGGTTGGAGAAGAGTCTGTCTCAGGCAGATAAATTAAAACTACTTGGCTTCTTGTGACGATGGAGTCAGACAGATGGATCTGGACCTCATTTGCAGTAATGAGGATGTTGATTTGGTTTGTCATGGTGAAGAAGAGGCTTAGTCCAATCCAACCTTCAACTATGATCACAAGGTGTGGATCATGACTCAAACAAGATGATGTTGGACTTATGAAGCTGGAATGAGTTTGTTTCAGCCTCAAATATAAGGTGCTCCATCATCTGGGGGAGCTTGGAGTAACGCCACTGCTCCTTTTCATCAGAGGGAGCCATCTAGGGGGGTTCAAACATCTGATTAGGATTCTTCCTGGACGCCTCCCACATTGAAAGAATCACATATCCCATCTGGCCTGGGAACACCTTGGGATTACCAAAGAGGAGGTGGAGAGTGTCACTGGGGACAGGGGAGGATGGTTTCCCTCCTGGACCTGCTGGTGCTGACATGGATAAATGCAGAAACTGGATGGATGGCTGAATGTTTGTATAAATGGATGGTTGGATGACTTTTGTTGGCCTTATACTGTGTAAAGCATCTTAAAATAAAAAAATAACTTTTTCTGCAAAAATCCAGTGTGAACCGTGAGTGGTGAGTGACTGCTGAAATGTGTCAAAGAAGCTGGAACCTGGATATATCAAAGCTAAAAGAAACAATAGAGCTAAAAGCTAAATGAAAAAAAGAGCAACAACCACTAAAAGTTGCAAAACATGAGCTAGAGCAACAAACAATAACAGCAACCGATTTTAATGAAGTCCATTTTTATTACCATATTTTTTTCTGTATAAGTTGCATCTTTTTGCTTAAATTTGCAAGTCCTGCAACTTATACACCGAAGCGAATTATTCATGTGTTTTCCCATATTTATAACTCAATTTTTGTCTGAGATCTGATGAGCTCATTCATTCTGACATGGAAAATATTGAACGCTACCATTTTCAGCCACTAGAAGGTGGTCGACTAATATGGCAAGCCAAGTGTCTCATTAATAGGTAAAAGTGGCTATTAATAAGACACTTGGCTTGCCATACAGGCCACCTTCAACTTGCGCCGGAACTCCTGGAGCAAATGTCAAATCAGCTTCATTTTGCCGTGCCGCCCAGGCAAAATGCAGCTGATTTAACCATCAAAGTGCATTTATTAAGGAAAAATTAAACTGAGACACATCTTTGTTATAATTTCAAGCAAACAAATAATTGTTTTTAAGTGCTAATCTTGTTAAATTCTTGTTAAAGTAGCCAATCGATTTTTGGCCCAACACCGGCCCACATTTCTGGGTGGTCAGCAGTGATAGATGCAACTTATGCGGCGAAGAGACATTTATATTTTTTCCACTTTATTAGACATATTTGGACTGATGTGACTATAGAGCGGTATATGTGTACGGCGGAAAGTATGGTAAATGACCATGTGTTGCAAATCAGCAAACATGTATGCTACAAAATTTTGATTATGAACCTCTCAGGGTGCTGGAAAGCAGATTTAGTCTTTTTTGGTAGGAATGAGGCTCATATGTTGTACGACGGGGCTCTTTCACACATGCTGCAGACCGCAGGACAGTAATTTAAGAGACATATTCTCACAACTGGAAACATTTTGCAGCCCAGCTGCACCAGAGAGCAGGAAACATGCAAATGCACATTGTGTTTCGTTGCATGGTTGACTAAACTTGTGCATCATGGAGATTTTTCCTGCGTTGTTTGCATCCGCGGTGTTAGCAAGTGACGAGCAGCGGAGCTTTTGCTGCTTCTAATACTGTATTGGCCAACTGGAACTGGAAGTCACACAGAGTCTGGTTTGTTCGCTGCAGACGTTTGCTTTCTCTCAAACATCCCCTTGAGAAAACGTGTAGAAATTGTCAGGGCTGCGGTGCATGTGTGACACTGCTTCTCTGGCACGTTTGTGCAGAACTAGGCTTTTTGAAATTATTTCCATGCTTCCCAGCTGTGCTAAACTAAGCAAACGTGGGCTCTAACCCCCCCATTTAAAAAAAAAGAAAAAAGTTCACATCACACTCAATCTAACTTTGGAAAAATAAGCAAAAGCAGCGTGTCATAAGTCCTCGAATGTCATAATATGTCTACGAAACGTTTCAACACCTCCGTGTGTCGTGGAGTGAAACTGAGTGAGGCGTCAAACTTCATTTAGTCCACATCACAGGTGTTTCTGACCCTCATGGCTGCTCTCATTGAACTGGTTTGCTCCACCGTGCTGACACAAAACCTGAGCTCCCACCCATTCAAGTTTATTTTTAATTGTCCTAAAATGTCCCAAGCCCCAACTCACAACTCTCCACCCATGTACAGAGACTTACAAAAAGAATTGTTCATTCAGTGATTACTTTCCGTTCAGTGGTTCATGGGATATTTTACTAACGATAAATGGTAAATTCAATCAGAGCTCCCCCCTCGGGGCTCTATATAGTCACCATGGCGAGCCCGCATTCACAGTTCGACACGTCTCATGGCCGTGGTGCGACCAAATTGTCAGCGGCACATTTTACATTTTCCCCGCAGAGAAGGAAGCCACATAGTTGTGGGTGTCTACTGGTTACCCATTGTTGATAGCCAGGCTCCATGCCAGGCCAGTCATGGAGCGCCGTAATGGGAAAACCAAAGACAAATGGACCCCAGAGACCCGAGGACTTCATGTTTATTTTTTTAATAGCCTGAGTTTATTGGCCGAGGACGCAGGAGTCAGCAGGCAGGAACCCGAGGTTGAAAAGTGAAACCTGAGAGACAGTAAATGACAGAGGAGCCGGATGGATTTGGGATTTTCTAAAAACACTTCACGCTATGGTTTTTATTGTTCTGTGTTCTCGAAGCTCGGAGTCCTCATCTGAAGTCGTTTGGATGCAATTTCCAGCTTGGTGAATTAAAAAAAAAAAAAGGCAAACAGACGACAAAGTTAATTTTTTTTGCTGTTTTAAACTGTTTATAACGTTTGAAGTTTTAGTTCTGCTCTCCTGCAGAGGTTCTTGGGATAATTCACACTTTCTCGTACATTTATTACAAATTATATTTTAGCCAGGCCTGGACTGAGAATTAAATTTTGCTCTGCTGGAAGAATCTTCCCCATCTTAACCATTTTCATTTCATCTAGAAAGCTCTGACCTTCACATGAAAAACTATGGACACCCCTGGACTTTAGCATTCCTTGAAGGAACTCATGTCACCCACTGCCATCAAAGCCATTTTTAAAACATTTTTTTATTTTGAGAAATGACAGCTGTGTTTGTTTTGGTCAAGCTTTAAAAATGCTAGTGTGATTAGTGCTTGGAGTAAATGTTGGGGATGACTTTCAACTACTACCACTGCAAGTCTTAGGTCAGTATCTGCAAAATCACTGAGATGAAGCTATTTTTGCGTAGGCCAATGTTGATTGGCTGTGGCGGCCATATTGAAATTGACTTCAGAAGTTAATTACTGTATTTTTCGCCATTTAATCTGTATTTCTTTTTGCATAAATTAGCATGCCTTCGTCTTATACGGCAAAGCGACGTATTTATGTTTTTACCCCCCATATTTATAACGCAATTTTTGACTGACTTATGACCGTTTTCATTCTGACCTGGAAAATATCGAACACAACTATTTTCATCCACTAGGGGCGCTAGAGGACCCTCTAGGCTTTTAACAACTATACAGTACCTGTAGGCGTGCCCTGCTATTTGTTGACCCCAGACCCACTAAAAACCCTTTGCTATAATGCTGAGCAAACAAATACTGTAATTGTTTTTAGGTGGTCATCTTGTTAAATTTCGAAGAAATGCACAGATAATCGTCCCTCTGCGCGCTCACGGTTTCGTGAATAATTGGCTTTTGAAATGCAGCTGATTGGACCATCAAAGAGCATTTATTAAGCAAAAGTTAAACTGAGACACATCTTTGTTATAAATTAGAGCAAACAAATAATTGTTCTTAAGTGTTAATTTTGTTAAACTCTTGTTAAACTCTTCCCATGCACGCTCACGTAGTCGCCGTTTGGCAGCCAGTGGATGTTTGGCACAACACCGGCCCACATTTCCGGGTTGTCAGCGGTGATGGGTAATAGTTGAGACTTATGAAGCGAAGTGACTTATTCAAGTTTTTTTATTTTCTCCACTTTATTAGACGTTTTTGGACTAATGCCACTTATATGGCGTCAAGTCCGGTAGTTGCAAATGACCAACCAGTTCTGTATTTCTTTAAAATCCATATAAGGGCTCATGAGATATTTCACTAACAGACAAACTGCGTTGATCCAGCTGCTAATGCTAACATTTTAAGGAAAGATTTTGTACATTAGCTTTCACAGCATGTGTTGGGGATAAGCTTTAGCTTCTACAACACTAATGTTTAGCTCACAACTGTAAAATTGACTCTGTTTTAGCTATTTTTGTGTTTTCTAAGTGGCCATCTTAAATCTGGTTGACTCCAATAATTAAACCATTAAAACACACACACAGTGATTATTTCCTGAGGGTTTAATTAGAATCTGTCAAGTTGTTTATGAGCTATTTTGCTAACAGACAGACAAACACACTATTATGTGCCTTTTGCAAACAAGTGAGGTCATTTATAGTGACATAAAAAGCAAATTTCACATTTTTCAACTTTAATGTTTAACGAATAAGGACGTTAATTAAAACAAAACATGTATGTTAGTCTTAAAAGGATGACTTCAGTGGGACAACAAACAGAAACACATTAAAACTGAGCCAGCATGTAGAAACAGTCAGTCTGAAGTTAGACAGTGATGGATGAAGATGGTCACTTTTAATTAACACAGACGCCAAAAACTTTGAGCTGAACGGCTAAAAACGCAGCGAGAAAGTAAAACTTGAGATTTATTTATTTATTTATTGTTGCACGCTGCAGGAAAGGTGGCGATTGTGTTCATTTGTCTGTCAGGTTAGCAAAATATCGAAGAATCTATGAATAGAATATATAAATGACTGGATGAATGCAAAAATGGCTCAAACGCAGTCATTTTTAAAGATATCGGATCACTGAGAGTGATCCACAACACATACTCTGAGAGCTGACAGATCTCTCAAGATTTAGTTATATATATTAAGAATGCTAACATTGTTAAAGGATTTTACATAACGTAAAACTCAAATAAGATGAAGAAAGCCTTTTCATTTATTTACTGGTTCACAATTAAATACATTTTCTTTACTCACAGCTGAAATATTTCACATAAATTTATCCACTTTTTAATAAAAATATAAAACATTTTATTATTATTATTTTTAAACTAAAACAGCTATGTGCCAAAGGAAACATAGGTTTTTATTTGCAAAAATGAACAACAGACTGAACATTTTTGAAAAGTCAAGCTCACATATTGATCTCCAAATGTTGGATTATGTTAAACAGCTCTGCAAATATGCATAAAACTTTAATGCTGATATTTATTCACTTAAAATTGTGGCATTTTCTTGGACAACATTTTGTTTATTTTTTATTTGGCTACTGGGCTAAAAGAGGCAATTGTCTGTTTTTTGGATGAAGGTGACTGGGAGCAGTAATCACAGTCTCCGTCTTACTGGTGTTCAAAACCAAGAAGTTACTGGCGAGCCATGTCACTAATACAGGACAAACATTGGACAAGGATGGCCAACTTGTCCAGCTGGTGTGGTCTAAACGAAAAATACAATTGAATGCCATCAACATAAATGTGATAGGAAATATCAGAAAAGGACTGAAATAATGCCGGCAAGTGGGATAATATAAAAGGAAAACAAAAGTGGACCAAGAACTGAGCCTTGTGGCACCCCACAAGTTAAGGGGGCATAGTCAGAGGAGAACCTGACTATGACTTTATCGTTTTTTTTCTACACTTTCTAAACTAAAACTCAATTATGTCTCTTAAATGTAGCTGCAAAAGCTTAAGAATAAACATGCAGTATAAGCTGTGAAGGTCAAAGTATAATTGTTAAACATGCAAAAAAAAACTGTTTTCATTAGAAAAACTATTCATTGTATCAGAACCAACAGAGGTGAACAAATACTTTTCCAGTTAGCTGATAGCTCTGCAGCATGCACCTGTGCTGAAAAACCACTGCTGGGAACGAGTTCTCCCACATGACTGAATCCCTCCCAAAGAAGAATAATAAAACATGAAAGCGTGGAAAACAGGACCGTGTCTCATCAGCTGGGTGACTCAAAAGAAGACGTGGGCGTTAGAAAAGGAGACGGACGGTCAGCAGCAACAGAAAAACAAGTAGGAGGACGGAAAGGAGAGGTGGATTTATTAAAAAAAAAAAAAAAAAGTACACCTCCTTCTTCGTCCAGTAGTATTATGAGCTACAAGAAGAGAGGAAGTTTAGCATGAGGTGGAGGAACGAGGTGGGTGGATCCATCATTTTAAAGATCCTCTTCCACAGTCATGACCCAAAGTTTTGAGGACAAGAAACGACAAACGTCACCAAGATTGCTGCCTCCGATTTTATGATGGCAGCTCTGTGAACTATACAGAGTGAACACGTGAATTACAATTAACTGCAAAGGCCCTGAACTGAACCCCACCAAACATCTCCCACTGAGTCTTCATTTCAGCCACAAAAGGGTCTGCTGACGTCATGTCCGCTCGTTTACGCAGGTGAGAGTGTTGACGAGGTCAAGGCCGGACATCTCTCTGTCCTGCCGACTGAGTCACTTGCTTTAAATGAAGGATGGTGCTTGAAATTGTTCATGGTGGTTCAACCATGGTTGCCTGCAAGGAAACACAAGCAGTCAAAGAGGCCGTTACAGGTGAGAAGACGGCACGTAAACCAGCAATTCATTACGTTACTGAGTAGTGATGGGGCTAATGGCTCTATCCAGCTCTGAACCAGAGCTGAGACAACGTTTTAGAGCTATCTGAGAACCGGCTCAGTGGGAGCAGACTCAGAGCCGTCCATCCTGTCACCATCATCAAGAACGTCAAGTTCAAGTATTGTCATTCACATCACAAGTGGTACATGAGGTGGAACGAAATTATGTTCAGAGTCCCAGTTACACCCAAAAATAGCAAAAATATAACGCGTAAAAAGAAACAATATATCCAGGCCTGTCACGATAAACAATAAATCAATTAATCGCATGATAAATGAAAATGATCAACCTCATTTTCATTTATCGGCT
>JARVGV010000646.1:24931693-24942916 GCA_031762435.1 Hypsolebias longignatus
GGATGAGGGGCGAAACGTTTCTTTTTAACAAAAAAACGAAGTCCAGATGACATGATTCAACCTTTTTTGTTGTTATGTAAGAAAACATTCCTTCTTGTCAAGTCCAAAATTTTCATCACCGGCAAGCAGCTCAATAACATGTTGGACTTAATCATTGGGGCAACATGATGGTGCAGTTAGAGCTGATGCCTCTCAGCAAGAAAGTCGCTGAATTGAGTCCTGGGGACGAGTTTACATGTTCTGTCCATGCATGCGCAGAATTTTTCCAGGTACTCCGGTTTCCCCCCCACAGATCAAAACATGCATGTTAGACCAACTGGTAACTCTAAATTGTCCCTAGGTGTGAGTGAGGTTGTTAATCTTCATGTGTCCCTATGATGGACTTGCAACCTGTCCAGGGTGTACCCTGCCTCTTCCGCAGACCACTGGAAATGTGCACCAGCGACCCCCGTGACCCAAGAAAGGAAGAATCAGTTAAATATATTGGATGGTTCAATGGACGGATATAACCATTGAATGTTTTTAATATGATTGTCCTTTTTATGACCCCAAATGGCAGGCTGAAGAGACATGGACCAAGTTATAAAAAAGCGATAGTTTATTTACAGTGTTGGTCAACAGGTGTTTGGCTGTGAAAAGAAGTGGGAGACAAGATGAGTAAGGGTGAAGTCAGATTGTTTTCAACAGATGAGGATTAATTGCAGGTCATGTCGGAGAAGGGGAGATTCAAAGTCCAACGGAGGTGGCAAGACCCAAAGAGTTGAGTTTGAGCGTGGTGTGGAGGATTGGTGTACCAGACACAACCAAGGAGCCAGGGAGGAATCAAGCAGACACGGCGGGCAGATCTGGACAGACAGGAAAATTATCATCAGGTTAGTCACAAGTGGTGATGAGCCATAATTTGTGCACAAGAATAGTTTTTTGCATATCTAATGGTTACAAACCCAGGCCTCCAACCAGTCCTGTATAATTCAATGCATTTAAATTCAACTCAATTCAACTCAGTTTATTTATGTAGCATGAAGTCGTAACAGAAGGCATCTCAGGGCACTGTACAAAAGCATTTAAAAAACCAATTAGTAAAAGTTACATATCAAAGGAAACAAGCAGATTGCAGTGAATCGTCACTTTGTCACAGTCTCCCATCTTGAGCAAGCAGAAAGGCAACAGTGGAAAGGAAAAACTCCATCTTAATAGGAAGAAACCTCCAGCAGAATCAGGCTCAGGACGAGTGGCCATCTTATTTTACCGGCTGGGTTTGAGGATAAGTAGTAGAAACAAACACTGGACGACGGGTCAAGGTGTACTTTCTTTTAGAGGACAGACAAAAGAAATGTTAAGGATAGAAATACAGATACAAACAGGTGGAGCAGAGCAAGTAAAGACAGCATCAGTGTGAGGAAGTGTGGTCATTTTGTCCTCCATAGTCTAAGCCTATGGTAGCATACTAAGGGATACCTCGGGAAACCCAAGCCGACTCCATTCATCCATCTATCCATCCATGCATCCATCATCTTCTCCTTGTTCCGAAGTCGGGTCGCCAGGGCAGCAGCTTGAGCAGGGACGTCCAGACATGTCCTAGGTCTTCCCCAGGGTCTCCTCCCAGTCAGACATGCCCGAAGCACCTCCCTAGAGAGGCGCCCAGGGAGCATCCTTACCAAATGCACAAACCCTCTCAACTGGCTCAATGTGGAGGAGCAGCGGTTCTACTCCGAGTCTCTCCTGATAACTGAACTTCTCACCCTGTCTCTAAGGGAGAGTCCAGGTACCCTGCAGAGGAAACATGGTCTCATTCTGTCAGTCACTACCAGAGTTCACAACCAAAGGTGAGGGTAAGAACGTAGATTGACTGGTAAACAGAGATACAGGTAGTCCCCGGTTAACGGCTGAGATCCGTTCCTCCGGCTCAGCCGTAAACCGATTTAGACTTAAACTGCTCGCACGAGCGGCCGTAAACGCGGATTTTCGGCCGTAAACGAAATGGAAACTAAAATGGCGATAGGTCACGTCTTTTTAAACACGTTTATTCAATGTAAAACAACTTCAAATGGCCGTTTTAATGTTTTTTTAATGTGTTCCCAAGCAGTTAGCTAACAAAATACCCCAAAAAAACGAAAAAAATATAAAATGCATAAAAAAGGCAACGAACGGCGCGATGACGTCACTGGGGGCGGTGCCGTAAACGCGAAATGCCGTAAAACAATGACGCCGTAAACCAAGGACTACCTGTATTTGCCTTTCAGCTCAACTTCCTCTTCACCACAACGGACTGGCACAGAGTCCACAATACTGCAGCTGCTGCATCAATCTGTCTGTCTCACGGTTCTTCCCTCACTTGTGAACAAAACCCAGAGATACTTGAACTCCTCCACTTGAAGCAGAACTTCACCCTCGGCCCGAATAGAATCCACCCGTGTCCAATTGAGGACTGTAATAAAAGAAACATTTCTTATAAAACTATAGTTCCCATTTAGCGTAAAGCAGCTTAGGTTCACAAGCAAACTACTGTAGGCAGCAGAGTTATTTTTAGGATTTAAATTTTAACACATTTACTTTAAAATATTTGTTAAGTGCTAGTTATTCCTAACCTTTGAACTTATTAACTTTTTGGACATGTCCGCCCTCTTTATGTGAAGGCAACAGGGCAGCAGATTGATCCTCGTCCTCATTTTCTTTTATGGATGCGTTCTACTGAAAGCCACCACCTGTCAGGAGGGGATCAATACTTCACAGTAACGACGTTAACAGCTCTGGTCTTTGAGAATTAGGAGTGTTTAGCGGGATTTTCTCTAAATGCGTTCAAAGCACCTCGTTGAATTGTGAGAAACTTGTAACAAGGCGACGCTGCTTGAACAGCAGCACAGTTTGAACAGCACGCATCCCTTTGCAAGAGCTCTGACAATGAGAGAAATGCACAAAATCCTAATTTTCACCCGCGAAAGCCGTGCAACATGTTGATAGATCCAGTCCGTGGAGTACTTTGTACTTCTCCACATCATCAGTATCGCAACGCCGGATCAGAGCGTGAAATATTAAGAGCAATAAAGCGCTGCTGAAACACTATGTCACGTCTTGGCAGGACTTTTTGTTTTTTACTCCCGCTTATCAATGCGTGCGCTTTATTGGTGTGTGTGTGTGCATGTGCAGGATCATCACATGCTCCTGTCCCTAAGGTTAGTTAATGAACGAAGGCTGTAAAAAGGAGCATGACAGCTGTGAAAGTCACAAGGGGAAGTCTACCAGTGCTGCAAAAGGAGGCAAAGTTTCCCTCCCTCCGGGTTTGACCTGTGTGTGGATACACACGTCTCTGAAGATGTAAAATAGTTGAAATGTGTGTGTATTTTTTAAAAGTTAGAGTATACGCAAGGATTTGTGTGTGTTTGTGAGCGTGTGGCTCCTCCTGAAGCTAAACGCCTCACGCAGGAGTCTGCTGTCCAGACTATCAGGACTCCATCAGCGCCACAGATCCTCACTCTCCTCGTCAGCTTTTTGGCTTCGCCAACAAAATCTTCCATTGCTGGTTCCCACCTTCCGCCCCGAGGCTGAAACGGCGTGTGCGTGTGCGGCTGAACGTTCACATCCTCGGGATTTCGCTTTAAAGACCGGTGGTTTCGGATGGGTCCGGGTTTGTGAGATGCTGATGAACAGATAATCCAGTGTGTGTGTGTGTGTGTGTGTGTGTTAACCTCAGCAACATTAGAGGATCAGGAGATACAGAGATGACTTTGTGTCTTCCTGCGCCCAAATGTCGATTTCACGCCGCCCTCGTTTGTGGGTTCGTTTCAAAGCAGCCAGTGATCAGCTGTGTGTCATGTGCTGTTATATTTAGCCCCAGCACCGGGTGTTTTTTGGGTCTCTTCTGGAGACCAAATGTTATTAACACTGCGTTCAGACGCACAAATCAGCAACTGTCCCTTTGGGTCACTTTGGACGGACACAATTTTTAAAAATTGTTGTGACATTTGATCTGGACCGATGCTCATCAGCTCAGCTGCCGTTCATGGAAGATCTTCATTTTGAGAACCAACTGATGCTCATATGTGAGGGTCTGAGTCAACCCCCCCCCCCACCCCCCCCCGGCCTTTGACTTTAACAAGTCCCACTGGGTTTTGTGCGGTAGGGTTGGGTTGTAATCCATTTCACGGGACTCAGGCGGAGAACATAAAACAGCACATTCTGCAAACTGGTAGAAATAGTTTGCCTTTAACCTTTTAGCGATCTGTTTGTTTTCTGCTTATCCATGCCTGTCACGGCTGAGCGCGCGCACGTGAGGGCTGAAAAGTGCTGGTCTACCCTTCAGAGTTCTTACATGCGTTTGACACGGGTGGGTTTTACTGATAAACAAGCGGTACGCCGACGGCCCCCCCGTCGCTGAGGGATCTGTTTGTAGTTTTTGAACTTAAATCTTTTTGGTGCAAGATGTTCAAGTGGTAGGAGGAACACTGTGGAGAGGTTTAGAAGGTTTGGTTTGTCCGAAGCGGCACAGAGTGACGGACCCTGGCAAGCGGAGGGGCCAATTTTAGCCACCATCAGGTGCAATGGTGGCGCCAGGGGGTGGCCACTGGTGTCTTTAGCCCCATAGATGAATTTTCAGCCACTACACTACAACCATTTGAGGACGCTAACTTTTAAGCAGGGCGGCACGGTAGCTCAGCTGGTAGAGCTGTTGCTTGTTAGCGAGAAGGTTGATGGTTCAAATCCCAGCCAGGGGCATTTCTGGGTGGAGTTTGCATGTTCTCTCCGTGCATGCGTGGGTTTTCTCTGGGTGCTCCTTTCCTGCTTCTTCCTTTCAGGGCCACGGAGGGGGTCACTGGTGCCCATGTCCAGCAGTCACTATAAGTGAGAGGTGGGGGGGACATCCTGAACTGGTCTCCAGTCCATCACAGGGACACATAGAGACAAGCATCCATTCACTTTCTCACTCACAATTTCGAGTTACTCATCAGTCTAACGTGCATGTTTTTGGTCTGTGGAAGGAAAACGAAGTACCCGGAGAAAACCCACGCATGCACGGAGAGAACACGCAAACTCCACCCAGAAAGGTCCCCAAATGGGATTCGATCCAGCAACATTGGCAGCTCTACCAGCTGCGCCACCGTGCTGCCCCGTGTGGCAACCCACTTTTCAAAAGGAAGCTTTCTTACACCTGGATGCAGCCGTAGACCTAGATGGAAGTCAATACCTCAGTTAATTTTCAAGGTTTCACGCTCACAACAGCGAGACCCTTTACTCTAACCATGCGAAGCTATAATGAGCGCTAAGCTAACAACGTAACTTTAAGCATAGTAGGAGGTAGAGGAGGGGCATTCTGAACGCTACTTATGGGGCTGATAATAACTAATAACGGCCATTTAATGGTTGATAACGTTCGAAGCGGGTGCTCACAACATGCACGGACAGACAAACAGAGGCAAGACAGTCAACTCTGGACCCGCAAGTCCCAGGTTCAATCCCCAGTCGTTGCACATCTCATGGTGTCTCTGAGCAGCACACCTTTTCCCCAACTGCTCCCCGGGCACCTTATTATTGTTATTATTTCCTATTTCTCTATTCACTCCTCGACAGGTGATAACAAACAGGTTTTGGTATTTATTGTCCACTGAAAGTCAAAGGTGGTGATAACGTTTTGTCCGTGTGCGCGTTCATCTGCTGCCAATCATTTCTCATGAACATTTGGATGAATTTTCATGGAACTGTGAGAAAGTAATGTATATCTATAACTCTTTGACTTTTGGAGTCAGTTTTAGTCAAGATGTCTATAATTCAGTCAAAACTCTGGCATGAAAGGATATTTTCCTCCCACGGTCTTATATTTGCATTTCGCCTCACGTCTGCTTCGGTCCAGCGGTTCTTGTGGAAAACCTGAGTTTAACCGTTTGATTACATTCTCCACAAGTCGCCGTTTTCCTTCTTCTTGCTCCCATTTTTCAAACTTTTCAGAAAACAAATGGAACATGTGGGTTTAAGATGTTTCCAGTCGCTAATATTTTGACAAATACGAGCAAGTCCATCTAAATAATTTATGAACCCTTCTTAATAAAAACCATCCATATTCACCATGGTCCAGCCATTTTTTATTTATTTTTTACTCTGACACGGACACATTTCTCTGCGAGTTGTGTATTTTTATGCAGTGCGTGTTAGTGGAGCCAGATTGAGGCATCATGTCCTCAATCCTTTATTTAAGCAGCAGTTTTCTACTTCATACTATCAGCTGACTGTTCTTTCATTTTGATAAAGTGCAACATTTCAATATGTAATTTTTTACCAATATTTAGGTTTTCATGATCATCAGATGCTGCTTTTTTAATATATTTACTCCGTGTTTAAGCATAAATCTTGTTGATCAGTTGGGATGACGCTCAGCTACTATCAATAGCGCCGACAGCGTCATAGCCATTCAGTCTCTTAGCTGTGGCGGCCATCTTGAATGAGACGGACTTGGAAAGGTTGGAGTTGTAAATGTGCATTCAAAGTTAACTCTGAGCATTTCGTTCAATTAATTTGTTGGTTAATGAGATATTTTACTAACAATACAGACACAGGCAATATATTATTCAATGCACTTCCACCGTGGGCGGTGGGTGATGATTATAATCAGTTATTTACAAAGTATGAAATTTCTTCTTAACATTACTGCAGAATAATATGAAGTTAAAACAAACTGTGGATCTTTTTTCAGTTAACTTCATTGCTTTTAGTTTTACGATTTAATCAAGACGTAAATGTAGAGACAAGATTAGACAGTAATGATTAGATTGATCCGAATGCAAACTGAGGAGTTCACATCGTGCACAAAAAGAAATGCATCTTGATTTAATCCCTGTCCGGGTGAGAGGAGAGTTTACATTTATGTCGCTGGAACCTCAGCTCAGTTATAAATCGTCTGCAGATGGTCTAACATTTGGCTTGGAATGAAACTTTTATTTTGATAATGGTGAAGGTATTGTGCCAGGTCTTCACTTCCTGTGTTTCTCTGTGCAAGTCGCACCACATCCATCATAAACAACCAGCCGGTTTGCACGAAGGAATAATAAACTGAGCGGGGGTCGTTAAGGTAACCGTGCATATTCCAAGTTAATCACATGAAACCCCTGTTTATGTTCTAGGAGGTATTTTTATCCGCAGAGGAAACGAGATGCATCACGCAGAGGGAGAACGTTGCAACAACTCCAGGTTTAAATGAGATTTGTCACCTCAAATTAAAAGCAAGCGGTTATAATAAAATGAGATGGTGACGTATGCAGATGAGTTGCACAAATATGTAAATCGGGAAACTGCTGCTGATTTTTTTCCCCCATGGAGGTCAAGTTACAGGAAAGGACCGAGGGCATTGCCCCCAAACCACCACACACACACACATACACACACACACACCACTGCCATCCTCTCTGCTGATTCCAAAATACCATCCTCTGTGTTGCACTCCCCCGTCACAGGGTTTCAGCTGCAATTACTTTTAGTATCACTTCTCAGTGAGAAGTCAACTTCCCTGGAGCCTTCCTATCAGAAACTATTACAGCAGGGGTGCTGGCTAAAGTTAAGTGGCATGACCTGTGGGTTGGGATGAAGCAGGGAGGGGGTGGGAGTTTAGGGCTAATTTGTGAAACATCTGAATAACGGAATGAGGTTTGTTACGGGGCTGTACATAATTGTATTGTATTTAAAATAAAAATACCTTTTTATTTGCCGTTTTCAAAAGTATGGCAATGCAAAAGTAGTAACTATGCCAGGCCTGTAGGAGGCGCTGCAACAAAATTACACCAGACGCAGGAAACAAGACGTAGAGCATGAACATAAAACATAAACGCATAAACCATAAAACACCTCATTTACGATAAATTACGATCCGCGAGGCTGCTATGTGATTATTAAACAAACACGGAGAATTTGCGATGCGTCCATAATCACTCTTCAAACTAAATGTCACGGTTTTATGGGTTTCGAATCCAGTAACGCAGACTAACATGGGGAAGCTCAAATAATACGTAAAGATTTAATGAAACTTAAACAAAAAGGCTGACGTGGCACAAAGAGGCACAACGATACACAAGGAGAACTGGACATTAAATGAGAGTCCAACAATGCCAGACCAGGGCTTAATTTGAGGCAGATCCTGCTGGAACAGGATCCGGGAACTCTCTTATTTTGACTGGGTGCGTTCCGGTAACTCTCAGGCTTACTAACAATAAAGTTATGAACAAATATGACCGCCTTGAACGAATTAAACTTCTATGGGACATGTAAACTGAAAATAATTGCATAAACACTCATCTTAAACACAACAGCCACTTACACACTTCTTACTATCACATACGAGTTGCCTTTTCAAGTCAGCATTTCCACCTCTACCCTTAAAAAAAAATTCTGCCCCTAAGAGTGGTGGGGGTGAGTGTCGAGCTAACCAGGCAGTTGTACGCATGCAGGAGCCCACAGGCAGCGGCCATAAACAGACGGAGGAGTTGGGCTCGGAACAGTCAAGTAACGGGGATAGGATGCTTTAATAACCCACAAAAATACACCAAAATGTAGAAAATTGCATGTGGTTGTGCAGTCAGACTGACCCAAGTGATTCAAATGACCTGAATCACTTAAGTAAGTGATTCAGATTAGCGCTGCAATTTTTTTGCTCAAGACCCCAGCCAGGCCCGACCCGGGTCGGGCCAAAATTATGTGCTTGATGGGCGGGCCAGGTCAGCTTTTGATGCGGTTTTACAAATCATGCAGCACAAAAATAAATAAATAAATAAATAAATAAATAAAACATAAACAAGAATGCACAAAATCGAATTGTGTCAATCTACTTGTTGAGGAGGAGGCAGTAAGTTTATATGTTGAGGGCGAGAAATAAAATACAGTGCAGAAGTTAATCAGACTGCGACAAGAGAGAGTAGCACAGGCGCACTGCGCAACAATTGCACATGTGGCCCCGCCCACAATTTGCTCTTATCACACATCTGAGGATTTGCAGTTGACCCACAACAAGCGACGTATAACGGAGCTGGAAGTATTAAACAAAAGCTAAAAATGGGAGAACTCGCTCTACAAACCCAGCAGAGTGAAACCTGCTGACGTGTGTCAGGTCACGTGCACGCTCAGGTCCGACCGGCACGTTGAAAGACGTTACAAAAAAAAAAAAAGGCATCTTCATTTTTAGAGTTGATGTTTTAGGCTTTTTGTTTTGCATGTTAATATCCACTGGGTGACTTGTTATAATAAATCTTATATGTTGCTTTCTTTGAAATATGTTTTTAACACTAGCATGTCAAACTGATTTGCTTAATAAAAAATAAAAAAAAGTCTTGTATTTTAGGGTTCGGGCCTGTAATTACAATTAATTAGTCAGGTCGGGCTTGGAAAAATGCATAGAGGCTAGGGCCGGGTCGAATATTTCAGGCCTGAATGCAACTTTAATTCAGGTTAACCTGCATCCATAAAATGAACCGAACTTACCAGCGTTAGTCATCAAAAGTCAGGAACTGGACTCTGCAAAGCAAGCCGTGCTGGGCTCCAGTATATTCACTCACGTTGTGCTGGAACTTTAGAGATGAAGTTGCAACGAACGTCAAATATCGACACAAACGTTAAAAAAAAAAAAAAAAAAAAAAAGTCCAAGTACCGGTACTGTTGGATTCGGCATGTCATGTTTAAAGACGGTTTGATGAGCTGCTGTGAGATGATTGATGGTAAAAGTTGAATTTTATTGATTTTTTTTTTTTTTTTCCTATTTTTGCCTCTTCTGTTTTTACAGTCAAGTAAGAGCAGCCTTGGGAAGATTTATTCAGTACTGTGATAAAATGATAAAATATGGAGATTCTCCCGACCTCAAAGGATGATCAGGGAGTGGTTCAGCTGCAAATATTGGAGACTATTTGGCGACACAAAATTGCAAGAAAATAGGTGCATATTTATGCTTGTTGAGGCAATTTTACTATTTTAATTTGAGTTATGGCCATTTTGGTATGTTCTAACGTAGGCTTGTCACGATACCTAATTTTCCTGGATGATTAATTGTCTCAGAAATTATTGTGATAAACGATAATATTGTTTGAAATTTGACGATAATTAGTAATTATTGTCAAATTTAAGAATGTTGGTTAATTTTTGTGTGTAGTACCTTTTTTGACCACTGGATGACAGTATAAGATTGTTTGAACCCAAGGAAGGATAGTGAGGGAGCGAGCAGCGTGTCTCTAAGAAAAGTAGGAGGGAGACCCCTTGACGTGACATGGACTGTCGCTCTCCTTTTTTCGGTTCTCAAAAAGGCTGGCGCTCGGTGTGGTTTGTGCTCTTTAGCATAACATTTTTCACACAAACTTTTAATAACAAACCAGTAAACAAGTTCTCAGCTTCTTTTAGCAGAGAAAAACAACTTTTTACACGAAGGCATGGGTTTCAACTGTGAAGTTTGGAGCTTCGATAAGATGGAGGTTTTTTCCCCTGAGGTTGGCCTGTTAGCTTAGCTCGTAGCTTAGCTGATTTTAATGATCCACAAATGTGATTTTAGATGGTTTAAACAGACTTTAAAGTGAAAAGAAAAGAGGAGTGGTCAGTGAAGAGCATCGGAGTTGACCCTGTTGTCATCCAGTGTCTTCAGTAGAAAGAGAGAGACACAAAGAAATGCTAAAGCCAATAAATGAAAATAAGGCTGATCATTTTCATTTATCATGCGATGAATTGATTCACTGTTTATTGCGACAGGCCTATTCTAACATCAGGCGGATGTGGCAACGATGTTTAATTGGATCAAGTCCAAAGTGTCAGTTTTGGTAACTGCGTGACCTCAATTCCTCTTAAATCGTTTTTATCTTTGCTATCTGTGCTGTTATGATTATTTTCACAAAATCAGACATGTAGTTAGTTATCTGTTGTCACTCCAAGGTCATTACGACAAAAACTAGTTCTGTGCATTTATACATGCCAAGAAGAGCTTTACGGATTGTTTTTATCCTCGGCGTGGAGATAAAAGCTCACCTCGGAATGCGTAAGGATCTCAGGTGTATCGAGGATGAGAGTTTTACGAGATGCAACCACTCAGCTCATCAATCAGAGGAACGGCTGGATGACTCGGCACAAAGGTGATAAACGACATGTGTGTGACCCGGGGCAAGGAGATTGCACAAGACTGCACCTAAAAGCTCACAGTTCTCCTCACACACACACACACACACACACACACACACACACACACACACACACACACACACACACACACACACACAC
>JARVGV010000646.1:24993322-25004082 GCA_031762435.1 Hypsolebias longignatus
TTATAAAAAATGTATAAAGGCCCCCCCCCCTTTTTTTTTTTTTTTTTTTTTTGCCAAAATGGCTTCAAATAGCAGAAGATGGTGCTAACCATAAACAAAATGTAAGGTTTCCTAACATTTTTTTAAAGTTTACGAATAAGGCAAGATAAATCTGAAAGGAGTTATTCTGTTTGATTTGAGTGAAGCTTGTACTGCACATCTTTTAAAAGTAACAAGGAAAAAAGGTATTTATACCTTTTTTGTGCAGCGCTGAATAATCTTTTTGTGTACGAGTCTGTTGAGTCAGCACAATTCATCTTAAAACTACGAAACAAAACCCTCACCTGCAAAAATACATGTATGCATATATGTATACATTCTGTGTTTGTTCAGACAGCAGTCAAACCTCTCAGATTAAAAAAGTAAAAAGTTTGTGCCAATTCTGAAGCTACCTCAAAAAGTCCAGACAGGAAAGAGCAGCTTCAGAACGCAGTCCCATTTTCCTTTAGGGTCTCTGTCTATTCCAATTTCCTATGTGCATTATCCACTTACAGAAAGACATAGATGTTAATCTCTTTACAAATAAATATACTTCTTAGCCAGGAAGTTCTGTTTAATAGTTACCAGCAAATACAGTAGAATTACTGTAGGTTCGAAAGATTTATTCAATAAATAAATGCATCCAGTGTTCCATACATCGTGGTTGCCTGTTTATGCCTTTCAAGCCAAATTGTCTGTAATTTATCCAGAAAATGACTGCAAGATTAAATACTATCACATTTTTTTCATGTATACTGTGTGAATAAATCCTTAACCAAGTTAATAATACAATAAGTAAACTAGAGAATAATAAACTGATGAATTGATGTGTTTTTAAAATTAAAAAAGCAAAATCCTGATGGAAAGTCTATGACACGACCATTCTTGACCTGTGTAGAGAAAGCCAGACTATGAGTGCAGTGGCCGTGACTAAGTACTCTCAATCATGTGTAAAATAATACATAAAAAAAAACGCATTACACTGATTTCTCTTTTTTAGCTCTTATGTTTTGAAGGCGAGTAGTAACTGACCGAGACAGCCGTATCACTTTGCAGTGAGCCTCCGCCTCACCTTCCCAGTTGAATCAATCAAAAGAGAGTGAGGTGGGGGGTTGGTTCTGCCGAGGAGTCCTCTCCGTGGCAAATCGAGTAGCCTGCCTGTCATCTCTGTCTCGTCCAGGCTCGACAATCTCACTAACTACACTCTCCTGTGGCCCAGCCTCGCTGGCTGGCTGGGCTTCCTACCAGCACTGCCAACCCACATATAATTAGGGGCCATGAATGCAGCACTACCTATGAGTGGAGCTGACAGCGAGAGGCCTACCTATAGCTAATCTCCTCCTCCTTCTTCCTTTTAGACTCCCCTACACACCCGTCGAGCAGCAGCTCAGTGGAGCGGTGGGCAGACTAACGGACGGTCGGGGACCCACTGGCCCTAATTGACGAGCTCTTATTCTGGGGAGGGTGGGTCTGGATGAGCATTCAGAGGCATGGGGGAGGCTGTTCTTGGATATCAAGACATCCCCCTTTTCCCCATTGGTGCATCTGCTCCGGCTTCTCCGGTACAACCAAGATGCACCACTTTTCTTTCTCTTCTATACGGTTTTCTTCATTGTCTTAGAAAAGGGGAAAGAAAAGAGTTACACCCATGTCGGTACTTTCAAGGCAGGGGTCGTGGGTCTTAACAGCTTTACACGAAGCCTAGAATCTGAAATGTGGGAAATGGTTTCGGGAAAACGTAGGGTTAAAATAAATACACTTTTCTTCAGATGATCACTCTCCTTCAGACATTTTTAATATGTCAGGACTCAAGTTTCCCAGCAGAGGTGGTCCACACCGATCTAATTGTTGTTTCTACTCAGACCTGTGAGCAAACAAGGGGAGAACACGTGGATAGAAGTGGGGTTTCAGTCGAAAGCCATCGAGTGATTAAAGCAATTACTTGTCAAGAATCTGTCATGGCCAATCACATCTGTCTCTTTAGTCTTCGGGAGGCTTGGCGAGGGGCTGACCCAGACCTGCCTGCGCTCACTGTTTGTGTTGCTAGTGAGAGAAGGTTATTAAACAGGCCTCTGTGTCTTGGCACACTTCGGGTTATTATATCTCATTAATGATCTCACAGCGTGTGCAGACGACCAGCGCCACTATGCAATGGCTGCAGACTGGGTTGGAGAGAATGTGTCCATCTGCCCACTTGAAAGTATGTCCGTAATTTGACTGTTCAGTGTTATTTTTCAGTGGGAGAGGGTTACGGCTTCACTGAATACTACATACTAAAACACGCTTTACAGTCAGAAGATCACTGCTCGCAGGGTGCACTGACTACAGAACATGCAACAGGTTTAAAGTTGTTTAAAATCATCACAGGGTTAAA
Organism: Hypsolebias longignatus; assembly: GCA_031762435.1. NCBI lineage: Eukaryota > Metazoa > Chordata > Actinopteri > Cyprinodontiformes > Rivulidae > Hypsolebias > Hypsolebias longignatus. The sequence continues at coordinate 24,995,715 of JARVGV010000646.1, forward strand.
ATTATGCATAGTTCAAATATTTATTAGTCACATGCTCAGAGTTAAAGATTTTGTATAGTTCACCTTCCTCACTTGCTGTCGTGCAATCTCCCGTCCTCTTCCTGCTTTTTGCTCTGTCTTGTGTATTGGAGCTCCTATTTACGCATCTTCTGAAACGACATGGGTCTGGTCAGCTGGACTTTCAACACAATCAATAAATTTTTTTTAAAGTGACAGGGTCCTGGAGAACCCTCATGCCCCACTGAGATGCATGCGACAGGATACGTGGATCTGATATACCTTTTCGTACTATCTCCGGAGGACGTAGAAGATATTTGAACCATGATAGCAGGATTTCTGCTTTTTGGCACCGGCAGATACCTATGTTATTAGCTATTAAAGAAGATGGCGGCAGCAGTTTCGGCCATGGCAAAGCTGCCAACCCTGTCTGAAAATTTGTTTCGTGCGTCGAGCATTCAAAATCAGCTGATTTATGAGCGAAACCACAAGATGGAAGCGATTTGTGAGAATTGCAGGCCACTCGTGGCTTCTGGGACTCACCAGCATGTTGGAGATGACCTTGGAGGGGCTAAAAGCACAGACCAGTGGAATTCCCATAAATCTGGCCATTTTGGATTAAAAGTACCAGCAGAACTCAAGGCTGATGAGAAATAACAGTCTGCCTGAAAAAAATCAACAACTGTGGCTTATCTGAATCTGACTCCCCGATTTGCCCTCGAAGTTGGCGGGCTTATCAAATTTCTCCTGGGATATATGTAAACTAAGAAAGCTCAGTCTATTGCAACTCCTCACCCCCAGAACTTCTGTGAAGGCTTATCAGAGCTGTACCGGCTGACACCAACATCTTGACAGGACTATGGTGCTATCTGGAAGTGCTTCATGGACAAATCTTACCGCCTTGTCATCAAATGCATGTAATGTGTGTATAAATGTGCTGCTGGTACATTTTTTTAAGTCTTAAATTGTGTCCTGATAAGGACAAGGTGTGAAGAGATCTTTTTTTTTGTAACACCACTATCCATCCTCATGGCCTTTTCCCCTTTTCCTATCTAATAGAATAAGGAGCTGCACTCTTAGGAGCAGCAGCAACATGGACTCTGCCCATCTTTCAGATGATATACGAACATAATCGTATTTCAGTACAGTTTGATTTGATTTGATGTTTATTTATCCATTTTTAAAGTACAGTGATAATAAAGCTTATTTTGATTCTGATTCATGTGCAATAGACACCATGCTTGACAATTGGTACAGTGTTATTACCTTCAGAAGCCTCACCATGACTTCTCTGAACACACTGTTGGGGTGGTTAGAGCAGTTGTCCTCCAGTGGGAGAGTTGGGGGTTCGAATCCACCAGCAGTCACATATTGAAGTATCCTTGGGCAATAATACACTGAACCACTCATTGCATCTGATGTGTGTCCCATCAGTGTATGAATGTGATCTAAAGCACTGATTAGTCTCTATAGAAGGATTTGTTCAATTAGCTTTGAAGAGATGTAATGGAGTATGACTGTGTGTGTGGAGGTAAATGAGGACACAGGTTGTGTTGTAAAGCACTTTGAGTATCTGGATTAGATAGAAAGGTGCTATATTTTACCAATTACAGTTGCTTTTGGAGAATGACTATCTTTCTTGGTCTACAGTGGGACTATTCAACTACTGTACATGTAAATTGCACAGGGGATCACAGCTGCTGAAAGCCAAAAGCTCAGGGGCCAGACATCCAGCAGTTTTTGTCATTAAGTAAGTTTGTTTTGTGGTTTAAAGTCTACTTTTATGAACCCTTTAGTGAGTTCACCGGTGGGCCTGATTTGGCCCCTGGCCCACCAGTTGAATAGCCCTGATCTATAGTGATGATGCTGATGTTTGAGTGTCTTTGTCAATCCAGTGAGTGCTATCAAACAAATCCTTTTTGTGCTAGCAAAGAGAAGCTAGCAGCTGCAGTCAGTCAAGATCATTAAGGAGATATAATGGATCGTGTCGAGAACCTTCTGCGCCACCTTGGAAAATATTTATGTGAATGTATGTATATATTTAAACCTGTGTGCAAAATTTATAAAAAAAAATCCACAGTGAGTTCAAACTAATGCACCAAATAAAATAAGAAAAACTAAGGTGATACTGTGACAAACTTCTGTAATTCAATGTACTTTTGAAAACTCAGAACGTGTGGTTTTTGCATCAAAGTTCAAAATGCTCCGAGTCACGAGGAGTTTATCTGCTCTGTGGTTCTCCTCTCATGACTTCCTGTGTTCTTTGTTGATTAGCCGGAGCCAAGTTGTTCTTCTTGATCTTCCTTATCTTTCCAGCACACGACAGCCACACTAATACCTTTGCTTTCCAAAAGCCAAATTCATCCTGAGCATTTGGAGAAATAAAATAAAAAGTCATTTTTTTGCCTTTTTATGATTTTTTTTTAATAACAGCTGGGTCACATTTTGGACAAACCAAGGCTGTTGGTGATTTAGCTGCATCTACTTTCCATTGCAGGAATAAAATAATCTGCACATTGATCAAAGTGAGATTTGTAGAAGGAGAATTTACCTTTTTTTTTAGCCACAGCCACAGATTTCCACCTCAATGAGGTTATTCTTGTCCTCACCTCCCTTCCTCTTCCTCTGTTCGTTCTTTGGTTTCTCTTTTTGCTGCACCGCATACCCTTTCTTTTTCTCCTGCTTGTTTGACTCTGCTAAATTCAGAGCTGTGACACAGAATGGAGGCTTCTGGCAGCTCTGTGCTGTTCTGAAGGACTGGCTGGCCCTGGAGATCCCCTGCTGCCAGAACCAGAGATCGCAGCAGATGACCTGTGTTGCTGCCGAGCCTCTTGCGCTCAGGCATGTGGTTCTGTGTTTATCTCGGGCCTTCCTGACCCTCTCTGCTGCAAGTGTGCGAACGTAGTCTCAGTGTGGAGTTTGAAAGTGTTTCTGAGGTCAAACAGAAAACATTGTTCTTGCTATTTTATATTTCATCTATTTAAAGACAGAGATGTATCCACTGAACAGGAATCCTTGTTGTAATTATTCCAATTCACTACAAAGACATTCCTTCTGCACATGGAAGGTAAGCTTAGTTAGTTTAGTGTCCAAATACAAAGTAAGTGCACTTTAATTCAATCTTTATATTGATCCAATTTAAAATACTGAGCTTTTTCAGATGAAAGTTTGGGATTTGATGAAATATGGTCACCAAGAGAGATTAGTTTAATTAATGTATGGCAATAATATTGTTGATCTTTTGTGATGATTTGTAATAAATTTCGTTTGGGGATTTTCTTTGTTGGTTTGTTTCCCATTCTTCTCAATTTTTAATTTTATCTGTGCAAGTTGATGCAAACGTTCCCTGCATAAAGTATTTATAAATACAATGTAAAAAGGTTATTACGTGTTTGTAAATACATGATTGAGCATTAACAATCATGTATTAACACTGAAGCAGGGTCACTGTTTGGGAAGCGCAACTGCTTCACTCCTCGAATTTATGTTGGTTTCTTCCTCATGTACGTTTTTAAATGCTGATTATTTTTTAAATAATTTATCCACAGTTTGTATCGTTTCACTATTCGAACTGTGTTTTACTGCAAATTACAATGCTTTTTATTAACTGTATGTACTGAGTGCTATGAAGGGCCCTTAAAATAAAATATAGTATCGTTATTGTTATTATTGTAAAAATTATTAGTATTATTGTTATTATTATATCTTATTACTGTTTTTCTTTTACAATTTATACTTTTGTTGGATGCAACTGGGACCTGTACACAATTTCCTTCCACCACATGCACCACATGATAGGGACTGCGCGCAGGCATCTAAACTGATTTCTCTTTAGGAGCTACAACTGACAGATGCAAAAATAAATAAATTCTATATTTTGGTTGAAATAAAATAAACATGACCGGGTACTAAAGTACTTTAAAATCAAACCTCTGTTTACATGTTGATGAGCAGTAAAATAAGCAGAACATATATCTCTGGAGAAAACACTTTTATTATATATTTGCTATAATTTATAAACACTTTACAGATAATACAAATAGGCAACTCTCTCAGTCATTAGCCATAATGCATTCACAGACTGCAGAAAAACTTATTTATTTATGACAAATTAACTGTGTTGTGTTCAGGCTCCTAAAACAATCTGAATGCCCATCACAAGTTAAGCTGGTTGAGAGGAAAATGATCTAAACCCAGCTATCTGTTCGTTCCTGTATTGAGAATGACAATAAAGAAATCTTTAACTTGACCTTATTATACCTGCATGTACGCTCTACAAGTATATGCATAAACAGACTTTGTTTAGGCATATAGTTATTTTTTAAAAAAAAAAAAAAAAAAAAAAAAAAAAATATCAATATTGTGAGCAATAAATATAAATAAAATAAAAACAAAATAATTTACCTGAATGCACAAAAGTACACCTTGTTTTTGTAAAATAGTGACCCTGCTAAAACCTGTAAGAAGTGTTTCATAAAAATTGATCATTATTTATAAAGAGTTTACAAATTCATAGACAACCTGTTAAGAAAGCATTATTAAATCTTTAATAAAGGGACTCTTATTATGAAAATGTGTCACTTTGTATTTACCTACATTTCCTGTTTCCATCAATAAATAGCATACAATGCCTCAGATTCAACAAAAAAACTAGACTCCAAATTTCATGAAGAAACAGAAGTTAAGAGTTAGCAGAAAAAAGCAGATATTTTCCAACATAAGCTAAAAGCAAAACTCAAGCTCAGTCAGGTCTCTCTTGTAAATGAATCATCAAGGCTGAATGGGATTAACCTGTCTAAATAAAGGTTGAATGAAAAAAGCTAAAATAATCAAAATGTCATAAAAATAGCAAAAAGATTGTTAAATCCTAGCTTAAAGTAACAAAAGACTAGCTGAAGGCTAAAAATAGAAAAATTGAAGATACAAGCTAAAAGTGGCAAGACGCTGGCTATAAGTTAAAAGAACAAAACAACAACAAAAGTTTAGCAAAAGCAACATATAGTGGCTAAAATCAGTAAAATGTTTATTAGAAGATAAATGTATCAAATACTAAAATCTATAAGTATCTAAATATTCACTGGAAGATAAATGCAGTTAAAGGATGACTGATAGCTAAAAAACAAAAAGTAGCAAAAGTCTAGCTAAAGTAGCATAAACAAGACAAAATTAGAGCTAGAATGCTGATTTTAAAAAGAACACTGTTTTATGAGATCTTATTATGAGGAAAAACTTTTTCAACAAAGTTTAATATTTGAAAAACTATAAAAGGTACAACGTCCTAGCACCCATTTTCTGAATTAGCTGAATGCTTTTCGTATATGAGCAGCTAAAATAGCATGCGGAAGTAGTTAGATGGCAAAAAACATGAAGAAACATCTACAGTTAAACAAAACAATAGTGTGAATGTTGAGTTCACAGGAAGTAAAGAAAAACAGGACACTGCTTCATGTACACATGTTGCTTTACATTCAGTATATCGTTCCCTGTGATTTGCAAACGGTGGTTAGCCTAATGTGTGGTTCCATACATGAACAGACACAACGGTTACCTGCTACAAGTACAGATACTTATGAGTTGTATTAATGATGAATTTAATTGCATATTCACCTATTAGTGCTGTTTGACATGTTGCTTTTCATTAAAGCCAACTTTTGCAGATGCATCTGTTTTTTAAATGGACTAATCTTCCTTAGCCTTTCAGAAAAGCAACCAAGAATAGCCAAGTGTGACAATCTGCCAGAAACTGGGGCTGCGAATGCACGCTCCAGGCATTTTCCAGCCCCTATCTCCAAACCTTACATCATCTATTATTCCCCTGCTCATATTGATATGTATTTCTTTTTATCTTTGTACAAATTCAAAATGACAGACACGGAAGAGCAAAGAACAACAAAAGAACTCAAGATGCAATTTCCTCCCTATCACTCCTTGACTCCACATACATATTTTTTGCAAGTCTTGTTGTTTTGTTTTATTTTTTCTTCTTATCGTTCTCTATCATTTGTTTGATTGTTTCTGAAGTCAGATATATTGTTTGTGATGTCTCCACGCAGTCCAGCTGTCACCAGCCCCCAGTGTCTACATACTGGATATTATTTCTGGCTGTCCGTGCTCCATCTTGGGGCACAATGGAGCCTCTTTCATTTTCTGTGTCATAATGCGATAGCACAAATTTCCCTGCGAGGCATCACACTATTGGAAAAGCGAATAACATATGTTGTGTCTCAAACTCACCCTTCTCCCCCACCCCACCCTCCTTTATCCCACTGGTGCAGATGACCAGTGAGTCTGCCAGTGCCAAGGGCTGAGGACGAAGGAGGGAAGAGGAGAGCGTTCTGGAAACATGTCACATAGACTATCATTCATCTCCGCTGTGAGGATCAGAATAAGATGAAATCTCCCTATCAAAGCCCAGTAGAGGAGCCACGATGCATTAGATTCAGAGTACCTACACCACCGAACACGGCTCTGTAGTGTGTTGCATGTGAGTTTTATAGATATTGGAGGAGAACAGTCTGCAGCGCCTTGAGGAACCTTACAAAGCAGATTATCTTTTCTCTTTGGCATGTACTCCGACTTGGTGCTTTCCAGGAGGGTGTGTGTTTGTGTGGTCTTTTTCGTTTTGTAACGTATCGTGTTTCACTTAATGGCGTGGCCGTGCTAATCTTTCACTAAGCGCCAGGGCACCCTGGCAGCGTTGTTGCGGAGGATAAATGAGCTAGCGTACAGAAGGTCTGCTCAACTGCGAGATATATTCCAGTGAAAAGGAGAGGCACGGCCTTGACAGCCAGGTAGCGTCAGATGTCTTTGATTGGAAGATGAGGGGCAGTTATTAAAGTGCGATGAAGAGTGAGCGGTTGAGCCAGAGAGTTGGGGAAAAAAGAGAGTTGGTGAGAGTAAGAAGTTCAAATGAGGCGAGAGAGATGATGAAAAGAGGAGCCACTCAGTCCTTTGAGACTCCCTTTCTTCCCTTGCTGCCAAATTAGCCCAATTAGTCAAAGTGGCCTCTGTTCAGGCTGCTGTCAAACCCCAACACCACCCAGCAGTGCCAGCGGTCATTCTCTCCCATTTTAACTTTTTTTTTTTTTAAACTTGCCTCTCCTGAGCCACCTGGCTCTGCCGAGCGATCGCTGAAAGTGTGTGCGTGTGTGAACTTCGAGAAGCTCCGTGTTTGTGGAGAACGCTTGAAAGGACGGCGTTCTCTTTAAATCAATCCCTACTTTCCCAGCACGGCGCCTTGACGTCCTTCGTATAGCTGCAGACACCAAAGCAGGGGTGTGAGAATTTTTCAATACCTCAGGTAAAATCTACCAAGTCTCTTTAAAGCACGTCGTTGCCAAAACTCTTTTATCTTCTCACATCTGAAGAACTGAAGTTTTGTGCGATGTGAAGTAAGAGATTTGAGTAAAGTCTGGATAAATGCCCTCTGCATCAGTGTATATCTGTATACATTGGCCAACACAATAGCAAAGCTTTGCCTTTGTGGAAAACAAGCTCGTCAATTTACTGTAATTGTTTATTCTGGCTTGTTAAACTAGAAATAACAACTGCAAAGAATAATGAGCACCTTCCACCCCTACAGCATCTCCCATGACATCATTCGATCAGCAGTCACACAAATCCACAGTCCATTAAAAACAAGCCTCTCCTTGTTCCTGAGATGAAGAAATCACTTATATCTTAACAGACACAGTCATCTTTCATTTCAAATCTTAGAAATCGGAAGAAAAACTAGTCTGTCTTAATCAACTGCCCCATGGGCTTTGGGAGAAGAGGCAAGTACAGCAATGAATGAGAGAGAAGGGGTTGAATTGGACAGCATCATTGCATGAACAAACTCACCTTAACCACTGAAAAGGTGGGAAAGCTGGTAACGTCACTAAGCGAGACAGAGAGTATGTTTTGCCAGATGGATGGATGGTTGGATGCATTCATCTCTTTAATTTAAATGTTGCATTTCACCACAGGACTTCTGACTGGTGTCAAAGGGGGGCATGTTTGTGGGCATGTTTGTTTACTTGTGAACCTGCATGTATTTTTAAGGCCATGTCCACATGGGAGCAGAAAAACAACCTAATATGCTGTAGTAACTATGCCAGGCCTGTATGTGGTGCTGCAGTGCTTTCACTTAAACACACCAAAAACAGTAAACAAGGCATGGAATGTGCACATAAAGCTTATATGTTGTGTAGGAATCTTCCTTCCTTCCTTCCATCCATCCATCCATCCATCCATCCATCCATCCATCCATCCAACCAACCATCCATCCAACCAACCATCTATCATATATCCTTCCAACCAACCATCCATCCAACCAACCAACCAACCAACCAACCAACCAACCAACCAACCAACCAACCAACCAACCAAC
>JARVGV010000646.1:25054768-25070883 GCA_031762435.1 Hypsolebias longignatus
CAAAACACCTGCAAAGGCCTTTAAATGGTCTCAGTCTAGTTCTGTAGGCTACACAATCATGGGGAAGACTGCTGACTCAGTTGTCCAAAAGACCACTGACACTTTGCACAAGGAGGGAAAGACACAAAAGGTCATTGCTAAAGAGTCTGGCTGTTCACAGAGCTCTGTCCAAGCACATTAATAGAGAGGTGAAAGGAAGGAAAATATGTTGTAGAATAAAGTGTACAAGCAACAGGGATAACTGCACCCTGGAGAGGATGGTGAAACAAAACCCATTCCAAAAATGTGAAGGATATTCACAGTGGACTGCAGCTGGTCAGTGCTTCAAGAACCACCACGCACAGACGTATGCAAGACAAAGGGTTTCAGCTGCTGCATTCTTTGTGTCAAGACACTCTTGAACAAGAGACGGAGTCAGAAGTGTCTCGCCTGGGACTGTTGCTGAGTGGACCAAAGTTATGTTCTCTGATGAAAGTAGATTTTGCATTTCCTTTGGAAATCAAGGTCCCAGAGTCTGAGGAAGAGAAGAGGCACAGAATCCATGTTGTTTGAGGTCCAGTGTCAAGTTTCCACAGTCAGTGATGGTTTGGGCCATGTCATCTGCTGGTGTTGATCCACTGTGTTTTCTGAGGTCCAAGGTCAACGCAGCATCTACCAGTAAGTTTTAGAGAACTTCATGCTTCCTGCTGCTGACCAACTTTATGCAGATTCAGATTTCATTTTCCAACAGGACTTGGCACCTGCACAGTGTCAAAGCTACCAGTACCTGGTTTAAGGACCATTGTATCCCTGTTCTTAACTGGTCAGCAAACTCTTCTGACCTTCACCCCATATAAAATCTATGAGGGGTTGTGAAGAGGAAGATGTGATACACCAAACCTAACAATTCAGAAGAGATGAAGGCCACTATCAGAGCAACCTGGGCTTTCATAATATCTGAGCAGTGCCACAGACTGATGGACACCATGCCATGCCGCATTGCTGCAGTAATCAGGGCAAAAGGAGCAATAACTAAGTATTGATGCTGTACATGCTCATACTTTTCATGTTCATACTTTTCAGTTGGCAAACATTTCTAAAAATAATTATTTTATTGGTCTTAAGTAATATTCTAATTTTCTGAGATACTGTATTTGGGGTTTTCATTAGTTTTCAGTTATGAACATCAGCATTAAAAGAATCATCCCCATAGGCTGCATTGAGACTGTCCCTCCTAGTACGTTTAAAAGTACGTTCTTATTGCTAATAATATGCAGCGTCACCGGCATCTAAAACCAGAAGCTCTTTTTTTTGGTTAGCTTTATTTAACCCTTTTCCTAAACCTAATCCCTGGACTGTATTATCAGCAATAAGAATGTACCTTTAAACCTACTAGGAGGTACAGGAGAGGCAGTCTGGATGCAACCAATGGGATGATAACGACTAATAACAGACGTTTAATGAAGCAGGTGCTTATAAAATTTCACCTGATAACAGAAGTTTTAACAGATTTATTTTAAAAAAATGCATGAAATGAGTTGTAATTTCAACAGGTTTAATGATCACACTGAGGTTTCACGTGTACAAAAATCAGTGTATTTGCTCTGCAGAAAAAAACAGTATCCCTCATGTCACCATTTTCAGAGTTGTAATGAATGTGCTGCCACCCCCCCTCCCACACGTTCTACAGCAGCCTATTAGCTGGAATGATGAGCTCTGGACACCTCCATTTTAGACCACAGCTGTAGACCAGGGGTTGGCAGGTGTGTATATGAGAAGGCGGGGGGGTTGAGTAGGAAAAGGGAGCTGGGTAGAGGCAAACAGAAAATTAAGACTTCTAAAAGCTCAGCTCCAGGTGATGGACTAGCTGAGTTTAGTTAAGCATAATTCAGAGGTATAGGTTTGCAATGTGCATTCCCTTCCTATAAATCTAAAAGGAAGCACTTTTCACCTCGGTGCTTCACTAAAAACAAAGAAAACTGAAGTAAAAAAAAAAAAAAAATGTCCGCCTGGATAAAAAACAGCCAACTTCAGCGTACGGCAAATTACTTTGTGGCTTTGAAAAATGGCCGAAATCTTCGGTGTTCTAACTGGGGTCAGCCTGCTTTGTTAGGTGTGTTCTCCTGGTGCAAAAGATAAATGATGTACTTTGCCTTGGGTCAACTGGGCTTTCCCATCCCATAATGACCTTTCAGGGAGCTGAAAGAGAATAGCTGCTCCCATAGCGATGAAGCGGTATTGTACGCTGCACATCAAATGTGTGTAATGGCAAACTAATGTTTTTAGTGCTGCAGTATGACCTCCCAACCTCTAATGGACTGCTTCTCTGCTCATCAATCACACAAACCGTAGTTTAGCACAGGAAAAGGCATCTTGAAGAAAATCTGTATCCTGTTTCGTGCCTTGCTCCACAGCCGTACGGTGTTTTCTGTTTCAGCGCTTCAGAAAAAGAAAAACTTTGCGGTTGCGTCTATGCCAAAGGTTCCCTGAAGGAGAGAGGATCTCTTGTTGGTTTTAAGCTGCCAAGTTTTATGAAATACCAAATTACTAATTGGCCCAGCATCAGGTTTCCCGCCTGGAAGAGACTGTAATTTCTAGGCCTCCATTAGGATCGTAGAGAGGCGCTCCTACTGCGCTGGCAGGTGTCATTTCACAGCATGGTGGGGAAACGAAGGGCACAAAGACGCTCAAACACGCTTTTTAAACATGACTTTTTGCATATAATACTTTTAGGACGTCAGTAAAGGAGTTATCTTAGCAGGTTACTTTCAATATGAAGGGAAGTTCATCCTTGGGAGGTGAAAAATTAGATTTACAGATTACAGTATTGTGTAAAAACAGTTTTGGGATCATTCTCAGCTATACCAACACACCAAAGTTTAGCTCAATATCTGTAAAATTAAACCAATTTGTAGCGATTTTTGTTTGTTTTAGGGTTGTAGGCATTTAAACTTGGGTTGAGGCAATTGATACCAGTTGTACATTCAGTTGTTTTCATGCACTTTGGTTCCCGATAATTCTGTAATAGACAAATGAACGTGTACACTGTTCCCCATTGTTGAGCTATTTGGATAGTACACGTTTAGTTTTCAAGATGAGTGTTTTTTCTGTACTTGAATTGAAGGGAATGCAACCTTGATGGGTAGAAATTAAACTGTAGAAAAGAGTTTTTTTTATTAAATTATTTTGCGTGTCAGAGGCAGTGCAGTGTGACAGATCCTGGTGAGTGGAGGGAGCGATTTATTCATTGCCAGGTGCAATGGCTGAGCCAGGGGGTGGCCAGTGGTGGCCTCGGCAGTCAGATACATTTTCAGCTACCCTAATCTTTTGAGGAAACTATGATTTTAGTCAAGATAAAAGCTAGAAAGCATAATTTCCTCGTATGTTTCAGGTGGCTGGTTTACAGTAGTCCATCAATACTTTCACAAACTCACTCTTTCGCAGGTTTTCAGCGCAAGGTTGTACATGACACATGACTGTCAATTTTAATATTACACAGGTGATTGGGACAGTACGGGATAAAAAGCTAACGGGAGTGGGAACCGACAAAAAAAAACTTTCGGACTGGTGCCACCATTTTGTAGTTTTCTTTCAATAAGCCTGTAATGTAACAAGTCAAAATAACTACACGTCCCAGAAGCCAACAGTGCTTCCGGCCACTGCTTTCTGCCAAAATTCAAAGAACGGCAATGGAGGGAGCACTAGCAGAGAAACCGATGTGGTAAAAACAGTTTTGCAACGCAAAGTCAGAAGTAACCATCCATCTGAACTGGCAAGAAAGTCTCAAATAATCCTGAAGCTGAATTCATCCTTCCAAGTTTCACTGGTGAGAACCCATATAAGATTTTGCAGTACTGTATAGAACATATACTGGTGCCCATGTCCAGCCATCACTGCGCAAGGCAGGGTACACCCTGGACAGGTCACAAGTCCATCACAGGGTTGTACATACTGGACATGAGTGTGGGAAGGGTTTATAAAGTCTTAAAATATAAATACTAAAATAAACAGTGTTCCTTTTTGTTATATAAATACGAAAATAAACAGTGTTCCTTTTTGTTTGTTTTTTTCCACCTGGAACCTAACCCCTGTGATAATCGAGGGTCTACTGTACATACATATTTGGTGGCAGCCATCTTGGATTTTCACGTGGCAACCCTATTTTCGATGGCGACCCTTCTTGCACCTGGATGCAGCCACACACCTAAATGACTTGTCAAGTTATCCAACTCACAAGTCAAATGTAGGTTGGGGCAAACAGCATCATTCTTTTGTTTGTTGGCACCTGGAGATAAACCTTCCATGTCGATATTTAGATCGTTTAAATACCTATTTATGACCAACAAACCTGCAAAGCATGACTCCAAATGAACTGAGCAGTTTACATACAGTAAAGGCAGCTGTTTATTTCCTGCTCTTTTTCCAGGACTCCTAATCAAACACGCCCAAGGCCAGTAGATGGATACGCACACGGATAGATTTTGGCACCGTTTCAGCTCATCTTTGAAGCGGTGCATGGGGAGCGGGTAAGAGTTGGCTGACAAATCACACACTAACACAAATCACCATAATTACTAAATACATAGTTTATTGTAAAAAGAGATGTACCCTCTCACCCAGAAATGTTGGCAGCTCATGTACAGATGAACAAATGATTATGCATTCCTTAAAATCTTTTAACCACATGACCACACTTCAATATTTGTTTTAAATTACCAATAAACTCTTATAAAGACGATATGTAAAACTATTTTCAATCCACCTTTTCTGGCACATGCGGGGGCAAATGGGCTTTTTATCAAAATGTATTTTCCCCTCGCAGGGTGGGCGACAATCATTTTTAGTCACATTAATGTGTTTCTTTGTATTCCTTCCTTTAAAGATCTCATTTTTTCTTCCAACCACTCATCGGTTCAACTGTTACAAGTTAAATCCAGTGCAAAACTGCAATTTGGTTAGCTACGGAGCTGGTTTCCCTTCAGACTCAGTGTTTTACTCCATGTAAGGAATGTTTCTGCACGGGCTTTACAAGAAACCCCACAGGGAAATGATTCCCTTATAAACAACAACAACATTTTCTCCCCTTCAGTTCACTGCTGATACTGTGCTTTCAGCTAACCAGTAGCTGGTAGATCTAGACCAGACCCAGCAGCTCCCCAGTCCACAGTTTGATCATGGCAGCTGTTTGTAAGGCCGATTGGAGGTCAAACCCTGTATACCCATCCTTGGCTCGATACTGGTGGTGATGTAGCCCTGTAGCTCAGGCACATGCTTCAGCACATCTCCCTGGAAAACGTGGCCCAACACTCCATCTGGAGCAGGGTGCCTGTGCAGGATTTAGCCACACTAATGGGGGGAGGGGGTTCTATACGTCTTCTGAAAGAAATCGGACTTTCTTTTTCATCATCAACCAGCTCCTGATGTCCCTGACTGAGGGGAGCTTCATTTTTTCTTTGTTTTTGCTGTAAAAATTCAAAAAGATGCCAAAGAGAACAAGAAGGCCACCCCAGATGTACCTGACAAAAAGCAAAATGGACAAAATTAGACACTTTAGGAGCAAAATGCTCGTTATCCCTGACGTGAAATACTTCTAGAACCAAGCAGAGCCTTGAACTCTTCACACGTTTAACTGTACAATCAGACTTTATCCCACATAAAAGATAGTTTTGTTGATCCTAACTGCAGAGTGTGTTCACGGTGCAGGACACAGCAGCTGGAGGGAGGATAAATGTGGCCATAAAAGACACGTTTGTTTTAATAAATCGATAAATACACAGACGTGTCAAAAGTCATGTACAGAAAAACAAAGTCAGAGGGGTATGCAGAAAATGAGCCCCTCCTGACAGCACCACAGACTTAAGGGGCCCAATAAGCAGCAGAGTCACAGAGGTCTGACTCTGGACTGAGGGGATGAAGGCCTGGGAGACCAAATCAAGTTTTATTTGACCAAGGAGAGTTCAGTCGGCTCAGTCTGGGCTTACTTTAAACAAAGAAGAAGAGCCTAAAGTCAAAAGGTGGCGATACTTACTGGAAAGTGAAAGGTTTCGAGAAGAACACGAAGGAAAGTACGATAGTCATGGCCTTTCTCCCTGTGGTCACTGCAAAAGATTCAAGAGGACCATCAGTGCATGTTGGCCGGACTTTTATACACCAACACAAAAGAAATGCAAAACTTTGGTTGTAAATTTCAACCAGAGTACTGCACACGGCATATTACATGCCCTCCAGCAATCGATTATAACGCAATCTCTAGCAATGGCCCAGACCAGCAAACACCTTGTATAACATCCAACCTTGATTTATGACCTTTATCTTAAAGCTGGGTTGATAAAAAGATGATATGACATGTGTAGTGATGATGCACATGTGTATGAAGTTTCATTATCTTCAGCGTATTAGAAGTTATGGGCGAGACGAGAGAAATCGTACGTACAGTATGTACGGAGAATATACTAAAATATGTCCTGTCAATGGATGTACAACTACTAATTTCAAGACTTTAAGCAAAATGTCTCTCAGGTTGGAGGCAATGTGTTCGACATAACAGTACTTCATCTGGCTACCCATCGATCACTAATGGTGTGTGCCGCAAGGCTCAGTTTTAGGCCCCACTATTTTTACAATTTATATAAATAATGTAGGTCAAAACATTTGACGCATTGTTGCATCTCTATGCCGATGACACTGTTGTTTATAGCTGAGCTAACACAGTTGGCAAGGTTTTACAGCTTTTACAATCTGTATTTGACATAATTCAATCAGACTTATTCCATCTCAAGCTGGTGATAAATGCAAACAAAACCAAAGGGATGTTGTTTTCAAACAGGAAGTCGGTGCCAGCAACTCTTCCTCCCGTCTCATCCATGCATGGTGTTCCTATTGAGTTTGTAGATTCTTACAAATACTTGGGAATTTTGGTTGATGCACATCTCTCTTTTAAACCACATATAAATAACTTGATAAAGAAAGTGAAATTAAAACTGGGTTTCTTTTTCAGAAATAGATCTTGCTTTGAATGCCAGAAAGCGCCTCGTAGCTGCTACCTTTCATTGACTATGGTGACATTATTTACATGAATGCCTCTGCTCATTGCAGAAGTTGGATGTTGTCTACCATGATGTGCTAAGATTCTTAACTAGTGTGACCTCACAGACAACAACGTTCCTCCCTCAAAGTAACTGGTCCAGATGACATTAATTAATGGAGTTTTGTTTTGAAATCAGCCTTACATATAAGGATATCCAGTGTGTGCTGCAGTGGTAATATTAGTTTTACGTAGGATATTTCACGTTCATGCACATGGATCCCGTTTAAGCCAACACAGACAGTCTGATTTCAGTCAGCTGTTCAGTCTGTCCCTCCGAGGAGTGATGGTTCTCTTATGGACCGTCAACAAATTACCGGGCTAATGAGCTTGGTCTGAACACCGTTATAATATTTTAGATACATTTCCAGAGTATTTGTCAAAGCAGCACCATGTATCCTAATTTTTCTCAGTATATGTCTGCATGGTAATAAATCATGAATTTTCTCACCATTTAAAATCCAAAAGAACAAAGTGGCACATGTGTTTCAAAAGTTATGTTACTTGCTTTTAAAGCATCAAAGTTCATTCAAGGATTCAAAGATTCCTTATTTGTCGTTCGCACCACATGTGGTACATGTGGTGGAATGAGATTGTGTACACAGGGTCCCAGTTACCTCCAACAAAAGTATTAAAATGTGTGTAAAAAGAAAAACAGTAATAAGATCTAAGATATGAACTAAGAAAAACGTTCACTAAAAACACACTAAGCACACACTTCTGGAGGGCTTCATCAGTCTGAGGAGTCCCAAGTAAACTGTGTTCCCCACTAAGCAGTACACTCCTTTAGTGGACCAACCAGTTTGCTGGTTTTGCTGGTGACTGATGACTAGAGGGCGAAACGTCTTTCCACAAAAAATACACTGTCCAGATGACCTGACTGACCATTATTATATTTTGTACCTGGATGATTGAGCATGAACTTTGATGCTTTAAAAGAAAGTTACTGTACTTTTGAAACAAGTGCCACTTTGTTCTTTTGGATTTTAAATGGTGAGAAAATTCACGATTTATTACCATGCTGAAATATACTGAGAAAACTTTAGTTATGATACATGGTGCTGCTTTGACAAATACTCTGAAAATACAGTAATTTGTTGACGGTCCCTAAGCAAACCATCACTTCTCAGAGGGACAGACTGAGAACAGGCCGCCTGCGTCGGCTCGAATGAGGAAGTCACCGCTGAATCCACGGAGCATGAACGTGAAACAAACAACGTAAAATTAATGTTACCACTGCAGCACACACTGGATATCCTTATATTTAAGACTGATTTCAAAATTCAATTCTGTTTATTTATGTAGCGCCAAGTCACAAACTCCTGCATGAACCTCAAATACGGGTGTTTGATCCATTGTTGCTGTTGTCACTACATACAGTTCAGTATTGTGAGGGAACGCAAAACTTTTGCGAGGGAACACAAAAGAAAAAAAATCCCCCATGTCCCCTCCGGGGCTCCGTAGCTCTCACACTGGTACATCTTTATCTATAAATCCCTCCTTGGTCTTCTATCTTCTTATATCTCCTCCCACATGTCACACCATCAGTGCAGTGACAGTGACTGTATGATTTTATGACTTTAAATATTTGATATTGTCAAATATTTTCGTCTTTAGTATTTTACCTTGTTTTATGGCACCCTGATTTATTGTTTTATAACACCACTTTTATTTTAACTGCATTTTTTTTACTGTAGTTTATTGTTGTTGTCTGTACTTTACTGCATGTGTTCTGTCTGGAACAGGTTTTTCTTGTAAAACAAGTTATCGTGGCTCAGGGAGACTAGCCTGTGTAAATAAAGGTTGAATGAATGAAAAAGAGAATCGTGAGAATTTAAAATATGGAAATACTTGGCGCATGCTGTTTTACATTTACCTGTCACTGCAGCGAGGGCACCAAAGAGCTTGATTAAGGCCAACACAAAGGAGATTCCAAAATAACCCGTGAGGGAGAAGACGAATGCGTAACCGTACGTTTTGACAGGGTGCTGGAAAACGGTAGATTAAAACATCGATAATCATCCATTAATTTCCTTATTCTAAAAGAAGACTGATTTAATACATGGTACACAGTGAGCCACGTTAAACGACGTAAACGTATTCACCTCTGAGCAGAACGCTACTGCTGGTCCCAGTCCGCCCACGCTGAGCAGGCCTGCCAGGATGTAGACAAACCCAATAGAGTACGAGTACAGCACCTGTCAACGTAAACAACTCATCAGTGACATTTCTAATGATCATCATCATCCTGCAGCCTAAACACTGGACACAAATATCTACTGACGCCCAGAGCAGGGCGCTGCTTGTAAACGTGTCAACAGATGCAGAGGTTTTTTTTTTTAGTTCTTTTAATATTTTACCATTTCAGAGTTGGAGCCATTGTAGAGTTTCATGGCTTTCTCCTGCACATTTCCAATGGCAGCATCAGCGCACAGCGCCAGAGAGATGAGCATGACTCCTGCACGCAACGCAAACACACGGTCAGCTGTTGTATGAGCAAAAATAACAAGAGGCTTTCATCCACATTGAACAAAACACTAAATTAAAACAGGAAGTTGTCACAAGACGGATGATAACAGCTAGATATAAACTGTAGGGAAGGAAAATATCAAGGCTTTTTAATGTTCGGCTACTTTTGACAAAATAGTCAATGGCAAAAAGCAGAAAACCAAATGCTCCAACTTCTAATTGAATATCTTTTTGATCTCAAAAGTTTCAGGCCTCACTTTTAGATCTAAAAAACAGCATAATGTATCTTTTAATGCCAAGGGGAGAGGCATTATGCGACTGATATGTACAAACTGTAACAGTCAGTGTTGTTTGTGATTTTCAGTCAATTCTATCTGTGCATTGCTTCAAGAAGTGCATTCAGAGCTGTGCACATTGTTTTGTTGCCCATCTTGACCAGGTATTTTTTTTTTATTATTTTTGCTTAAAATCGGTGTGGTTTTTAGACCTGAACATGTTTTATGTCAGAGGACAGTTCCTGTACAGGTGTCAAATTACAACTCTTGCACTTTTGAGATGAGTTAAAATGCCTGCAACAAAAAAATAAATAAATAAAATGAAAAGGGTTTAAAAGAGTTTCAGACACCAACAACAGAAAACTTGGCTTTTAAGAAATGTTTGTATTAGAGCCCCACTGATACATCAGTAGGGCTCATATAGGTGTTTAGAGACATATCGGTATTGGTGATATTTGCACCATTATGCGCCAATATAAACACTGGGAACTGTGTAGAGCTGTCATTTCTAACCCAGGTCCAAAGCCCGGACAGAATTTCAGCCGGGCAGTAATAATGTGCTGGATGGGCAGGCCGGGTCGAGCTTTTGATTGCATCAGTGGACATGTATGACTAGCAATCCAATTATATGGCAACACGGCTTGCCATACATCCAACTGTATAGCAATATGGCTTGCCATAAAATCACCAGCCGCACGCAGCCATTTCACCACGAACTGACTGTCCTTGAAAGAGGTAAAATAAAGTTCAGTTAAGTTTCAGATGAGCCTATACTGCCAGGAAGCGATCCATCGCCCAAGCAGGGATTTACTGAACTTTGACGGCCAAGAAAGGTCAAACACCCACTCAACTCACATCTTTTGCCACTTTTATTCAGCCACGCACGTCAGCTGACCGTTAATAACTAAATAAGCAGTCAAAGCTTAATAAAAAATGTTGGGGTGGGGAGGGTATTCGGGTTTGGACCTGTAATTACAGTTAATGCTTTGGGTAGGGTAGGGTTTGGAAATCATGGCTACGGGCCGGGCCGGGGTTTTTTGGGCCTGAACTGTAAAACTGTGTACTGTACTTGCAAATGGCGTAATTGTACAATGTATCAGCAGAGGGCGCATTATGGCTGTTCCCTTTAACTTTCACTTTCAGCACAGACCAAGCAGCGAGCAGTACTGTGTGGTGTACTATGCTGAAGAGAGTACGTAGTTTATTTAAACTGATCTGTAAAATAAAATCAATAATAAATTCTCTTCAATCCTCCAACATGCTTGTCATTAGCTACTTACCTCTGAAGTTTGCAAGCTAATGCTTAGATAACCTAGCATAGGCTATTGCTTTGTAAAACTATACAGAACAATAAATCTAACAGAGGTAAAATATATCGGTATTAGTAACATTATCTTTGTCGAATTACCTGTAACATTGAAGTTGGGAGCCACTTTGCTGTCAGCCAGGGTAAACCAGATGAGTCCCAGACTCATACAGAGGGCAGCTGACACGTCGATCAGATTATACCGTTTACCTTCAACACACAACATTAACATGACACACAAAACTGAGGAGACTGCATGCTCCAGAAACATTAGAACCCATTTAAAGTTTTTACAAACCCAGTAAACCCAAATGAAAAATAAGTTTGTGCAGAGTAGTGTTCACAATTCAAAGTTTCTGAGGATATGCAAAAAGACAGTGAACAAAAACTGCATTTAAGAGGGAAAAACAAGAAGATGAAAACAGACTGACGGACAGATGCCTTCAGGTTGACAGGAGGATGCAGCATCAGGTTGGCTGTGGTCGGCTTTGATTCCCCCACTCGTCTTTGAAGGGCCTCACATCAGATACAACCCTGAACCCCTCCCGTCATCCATCGCTCCCAACTCCTTTCCTTTTTGCATTCTAAGTGAACAAATGTTTTTCACTCTGCCCCTTTAGGGACTCTAGTCCTCACATCTACTCATCGACGGAGGGACAGAGGTACTAAAGTCATCTGAGGCTCCGGACACAGAAGTCTGAGAAGGCCAAGTTGAGCTCTGATGACCAGAACCAGGATGAAAAAGATGAAGTGAAAGTTAAAAGGTGGTCAAAGCTTCAGAAGATTCATATGATGACTTCAATGAGCTGCTCTTCTAAAGTCTCTCTGATAGACTACAATTTGTTTTATGCTGATTGGAAAAGTATTAAATTCTTATAAATAGTGGTACAAATTCACCTTCTGATTCCCTTAAGAGGAAGCACTTACACATTTCTAATAATTTACACAAAACTAGTTTCTAAACATACAAACTAGACTGAATTTTACATATAAACTGTAACAGTTAGCTTCAAAATGTTAAGATTAGAGGAAATAGGGCGTTACTTGTCCTAAATCAATGATTTTTGTTTGAGCATTCTGAAACTTTTAATTCCAAGATGACCAAAATAACAACACACCTCTAAAAGGGCAAGAAAAAAAAAAAAACTACTTCAAAACATACCTGGATGTGAAAGGTTATGAAATTATTCCATATAAATAAAACAAGAGGATTATAGAAAAATGAAATACTTTTTTTTTTTTTTTTTTGCCTAAACAGACAAAAATCCTCCAAAATGGCAGCAAACAAGTGAATTATCGTTGTTCAGTCTGTTAGTGCTCACAAAAATCCAGCTAACCTTGTATAAAGACTCCTCCAACCATGACTGGGATGAGTTTACAGCACTTGAAGATGACCTGTGTGGGGTAGTTCAGGTATCCCAAAGACGTATTGGACAGGCCCATAGTGCCTACTGTTAAAAATGCTATGATCATATACGTCTTCCCTGGTATCCTGAAGAAAGAAGAAAAAGTAAAATGTAACGCTTATCTTGTGTATAAAAGGAGGAGGGTGTGGATTCCCAACCTTCTGCGTTTGTCTTGAGTGAGTTGTAGTTCCACAAGTCCAAATGTGGAGTAAAAGCCAAACTGGACCAGAGTGAGGTACCAACCGAAAGGCTTGAATCCCTCCACGGAAAATATCAACTCCTGTGGGCAGTGGAAAATACACAAACGTTTGACATGCTTTGTAACAGAAAGGAGCCAACTTACACATAATAAATTAAAACTACAGTCAATTTTAACATATATCACTGTGTGTGCCATTCTGCTACACCATCCCTCCCCCTTGTTACCTGCAAGTATCCATAGATCAGATAAAAGAGGAAGACTCCGGCTACACAGATGATGAACTGTTTCGGGGCACTTAAGCTGCTAAGGTTGATTCCCAGAACCCTCAGCTCCTCCACAGACTTTATGTGAGGTGACATCACCTCTGTGGACGACGGGATGGAGATAGAAATGTACTTCCGTGCATTGTTGTAGCCCCCCAGGCTATATTTGGCACTCATGGTGTCTGTGGCTGCTGGAAGCTGAGGGAACACAAACACAAATAGGCGCTTAAAATAAAAAATAAAAAAATAACTTTGATAAACGTTATCTTTAGCAACAGATAAAGGACAGCTACTTAAACTGAAACTATTTACAGGGTTTTATTAATGTTTCACAACAGGAAATCTGCATATGAATATAAAAACATGACACAATGACATTACTCCTCTGTTCGGAGTTTCAATAATAATCATAATAAAAAAAGTAAAAAGGCAACTTTATTGCTTGTGAACAAAACGTGAGCTCTGCATTCAGTACAACGAGAAAAATAGAAAATGTTTTGATCATTGACATTTGGTGCACAAAAAAATAGTTATTTGTCTCAAAGAAGTTGTAGAAATGGGCACAGTTTTATATCATTTTTTGAGGATTGATGGTTGAAGCTGCTGCTAAGACCAAGCGGTAACACAAGAACTTAAAAGAGAGAAAATATTTTAAGTGTTTGCAGCATAAAACAATAAAAAAAAAAAACTCTAAATAATCTGATTGTATGAAAGTTTGCTGCTAGTCCACATTTAAAATGAGAATTCAAAACAAAAACAAGATATTTTGCTTCTGAACTTATGCTGATCTTCCAGTTTAAATCTGAAACATTTATACCAGAAGTTGCTTGAGTTTAACTCCTCATTAACGAGAGACTTGGCACACTAATAAAAAGGTAAAAACTAAAAATGACAAGTAATATCACAATACATAAACAAAATAAAACAGGCCAGAACATAAACAGTACAAAGTCCAGTTTAAGAAATAAGAACCACATTTATGGTAACAGAAGGCATTATTTTGCAACTAAACATACCAAAAATTAAATTTGCACGTCTTATAATATGTCACAATCACCCGACTGGGGACCGGTGAGTTTTTTTACATTTATGCATTGGTTGAATACATTCCAGTCACAACGAGCTTATTATGATGCAAGAAAAGGTAAGTCGGAATTTATTATTAACTCTTGGCAACATTCCAATCAACTTTATAACAATCTATTAACACAAATGTGGTTTTTGAAGCCCCAGAATTGGGATGATCTTAAGAGCCGTTTGCATCTTTTTTTTTTTTTAAATCCCACTGACGATCATTGTTTCTCAACCAATTTGAACAAATCTGGTATTTTCTTTGACTTATTTAGTTGCATTTGCTAAAATAAGTTTAATCACAAGCTGGGATTTTTTGTAACATACCATGTTAACCTGTAAGTCACATCTCACACAGTCAGATTTGTTCAGGTCAGATTTATATTTTACTATGACCCCTACATTTTTCCACATTGAGCTATAAAATAAAGAAAACACAGATAAAATGCAAAATACCATTTTTATGTTAACCTTATGCCATCCCACTTTACCTCATAACAATGCCTGCACAGACAGATGTACATACATTTCTAAAAATAAAAATAGATTTGTTGCACATATACATTTGTTTTGAATTTTAGTACATTAATTTTGTTTCCAGTAGTCAATCTAAATACATTAACTCATTAACTGTGCTCATCTCACATTATGACTTGTCAACAAGTTGACTTTGCCAGATAAATACACACACAACAATAATACCTGGGCTCCAGCCTTGAGCTGAACAAAGTACTGTACAGTATATCACTCTACGACCTAAACTACTAACATATGTCCACATGAACAGAGGTTTACCTTTTACAGTAACAGAACTGATTTATTTATGAAACAGCTGTTTTTTGTGCCTATAAAGCGTGACAGCAAAAAGCGTAGTAAAATAAGGATCTATTGAACGTGTCAAATAATTTAGAGTTATAAATAAAGGGTTAAACTTAAAGGAAAAATACCTGTACACATAATTACACTAGCCATTAAGTTAGCTGCAACTGTCGGATTGTTACCTTTAATGCGTCCGGGTTGTTGTTTTTATCGTGTTTATCCTTTGCCAGGATAAAAATCATCCCCCTGCTCGTCTTGTCTTCATCTTTTACACAGTCCGAAACCATCCATGTCTTTATGTCCGGGTGACAAGCGGCTAAAACGCGACGAGAAGCCGGTTAGCCTGCTAAAGGCTAACGAGCGCTGGCTGGCTGCGGGAGCCAACAACTTCCGCCTTGCTCAGCTCTGACCTCTGACCTCTGCTGCCATTGGTCCGCGGAGAAGCGCTCTCGCTGCAGCAGCAGGTGGGCGAAATCCGAAATCAGTCAGAATAAACTGGTTTATTCGGGTTTGTTTTCAAAAGTACAGATTAAAGCGTTTAAGTTTAACACAAAACGCAACAGCGTGCAATAATTAAACGCACTTTAAATGAAAATTAAAGAGGAAAGCAGTGTTTCTTGGACTTACGTCAGTTACCTGTGAGGAAGGGTCCATTTTGACCAGGTGAGTCTCGCTCCGTTCACCGTCTGCATCAGTGAACACAAGTAGACCCGGTGGTTCCGGTTTCTTGGCATCTGTCACATTTTTCTGCAAACAATGCGTTATTAAAAGTGACGTAACTCCTTTTATCGCAAATTAACACAGTTTATTTTTAAACAAACGCCTTAAAAAACAATGAGACTAATACCAAATAACATTATTTATTTATTTCCAGTCAGTAGAAATTAGGAGACGCTCTCCACCTCTCCTTCTCTCTGAAATCTGCTTCCTAAAGGGACATTCCAACCATTTTCAAGTGAAGCTCTGTGGAAAAGTTATACAACTATCCATTAAGATACAGTACCGTAACTCTGAGCAACTTCAGTTTTTTTTTTTTGCCCCATTTGGGACAGTATTGCAATTCATATTCATTTACATGGAATTCTGTGGACATTTGCAACCACATTAAAGAGGAACTAAACCCAAAATTAATTTTTTTTTTAGCAGATAAACTCCCTAGAATGAGTGTAGAAAGTTGTACAGCACTATGTCTGTGTTAATTTTCATGATTTTGTGGTATTTGTTAAAATTGGCAATATTTG
>JARVGV010000646.1:25091282-25102367 GCA_031762435.1 Hypsolebias longignatus
ACTTACCGCGCGTTAGCCTAGCCTAGCCTAGCCTGCTACTGCTGACTCCTTCTGAACTCGAGCTCTGTGTGTGGTGTATGTCACCACGCACTTACGTAGTTGTGTCGCGACTTTTTCTGTTCCAGCTGAAACGGCCGCCAGCTGATCAGAAAATCAGAACAGAAAAAGAACGATGTAATCATAGTGTAATGTGTATCGAAATATCATAAATGTACGGTGGCCCTAAGGTGTAAATGAACAGCATTTGGAAAAAAAACGAAATCACATTTGAAAAATAAAGTTAATAATAATAACAATAATAATAATAATAATACATAAATAATAATAAAGTTACAAAAAAAAACCTTCCTGTTTAGCTTAATGTAATGCAGTTTTTTTCAAAAGTCATTTTGCTTTTTCGAATGTGATTCGAGCCACTTCCGCTTTGGCCACTTCCGCTTTGGCCACTTCCGCTTTGGCCACTTCCGCTTTTGATTAATTTAAAAAACTTTTCTAATGTAATTCTGTTTTTTTTTTTCAAAAGTAATTCCATTTTTTTCAAATGTTCTTCTCTTACACCTTAGGGCCACTGTAAAAATGTGCTTATAACTCATATCACTATTATTGAATAATATTATATCGTGATATATATCGATATCGAATTATTGTCCAGCCCTAGGTGGAATTAGTCATTAAACTATAAGAGTGAATCTGCTGCTAAACGAGACACGAAAAGAGAAAGATTGAGTCAGCGCACTGTTAGGAAGTAAAGCACCATAAAGACAGACACCAACATTTGAACAAACTTTTGAAAAACTTCCGCTTGACAGAAAGTTTACCGTTTGACCTATTTCCTGTCGCCTCGGCTGTTTCTGTAGGTAAAACCACCGCATGTAGTTGTCATGCAATCACGCGTTTAGCTTTTTGAAATATAAATTAAATTTAGGGACATGTTAACCATTGAAGTAAGGATAAACTTTCTTTTTGGGGCTAAAGTCCAATCTTTTGTGTGTATTCCTTCACAGTTATTGCTCGGCCTCCCACTAAATGAACAGCATCGTTACTTTAAACACACATATCTGCCCCTGCTAAAACACAAACACCGACGAAGAGACGAGAAAAGAAAGAAAGAAAGAAAGAAAGTGAAGATCTGAGGTTGTTTTTTCCTCTCCGTCTTCGTGGCCCCAGTGTGTTAAATGTCAAAGAGCAGTCAGCGGGAGAGACTGATTCCAGGAGGCGATGTGAATGGGACGATTGAAGACCTGCTTTGATTGACAGCTCTTCCTCTGCCGCTCTGCCCTGAGGGTGATTGACAATGTGGTTCATCTCACATTTTGTGACTGAGCTAATCCAGTAAATTCCTACCAGACGCAGCTCAACTCAGCAGAGACGTGCCGCTCCTTTCCCAGGTGGAGCTTCCATTTTCTTTCTTCTTCTCCAAAATAAATGTTTTTTTTTCCATCTGAAAACAAACTAAGGAAGGGGGGGAGGCGACGTAACAGAGGGGTGTATAATTAAGTGTAAGTACATAATTAAGCGAGTTTAGAAAAAGTAGTTTTTTTTTTCTATGAATTAAAGCGTCGACTAATTACATGTGGGAATTATCCTGCTGTTGTGTTAGCGATTAACATTGTCACAGGTTACTGTCTCAATATGCTGCCTGTTGGAGACGGGATCACCTTACTGGAACGACTGATCTCGTGCCAAGTTCAGTAATTAATTGACTCAACAATCACTGACAGGCAACTATCTCATGCGTCGCCCCTCTTGCCCACAAGGTGTGCTGCTCGTCCTCTCGACCTTGCACCTGTATTTTGATATGAGCCGGTTCCCAGAAATCGCTTCCGCCGCTCTGCAGCTGGCTTTTCAAAAGGCGCAACAAAAACAAGAGAACAAAACTCTGAGAGACGGAATCTTTTTACAAGATCTTCAACTCCGTTTCAGGGAGTGTTTTTGCTTTTTGTGCCTTTTTTTTTTTGTGACACCGGTGACACCAATTAATGCAGCTGCCCAATAAGGATAGGTGTGTGCAATACGCTTGACGCTTCCATTAATCATCATTCCTAAATGATCACTCAGTTAGGGGATTCATTTAAGCATGATTAATTGCAGAGTGAGCGTAATCAGGCGATGAATTACCTGCCTAACCTTTTGCAGGAGGTTGTTGTTAACCTCAAGTCAAAGCTGTGGAGCCCAGAGTGGTTAACTGTGTCAAGGAAAATTAAGACGTGACAGTCAGGGGAATCTGTAAAAGACAACACATTTAAGAATATTAACACTTATGAAGAAAAATAACTAGAAGCATAAACACCTAGTTTCTCCCACACAGCAGGGGAAAGACCGTAAAGAATCCCAAAGCTCAATATGGGCTCAGATTTGAATAAATCAAAACACAATCCTTACTTTTTTTATCGGGTGTCTGGACTGATACAGTGTTCAATAAAAATATAAACGCTGAAAAAAGAAAAGTGATCGATAAGCTACAAATCAGCCTTCAATCACGATACAACACGTTAGATTCAACACATCAAGAATTAATGCAATATTGTACAAAAAAAAGCAAAAATAATGGGTTAATGTTAGCTATTTGCACCAATAATCTACTGCTTAGAAAATAATGGGACGCTCACAAACCATGTTGTTTTTAAAATTGGGGGGGAAAAAGTCATAAAACCTGAGTGACGGTCAAAAAAATAATAGGGACGCATGATATTATTGGCATGGTGTCTGTATCGGCCGATATTAGCAATAAAGTTAAATATTGGACATCGGCCATTCCATCAAAATAACTTACCAATGTAAAAGGCGTCTGTTTTTGGTTCATTTTTAATTTAATAAACTGTCAAGTTTATCTACCATATTAACACACTACTACTCGTGCGCTTTTTACTTGTCGCTTGTGGACAGGTTGAGTTTAGATTTGTGAAAATTTACAATTTTTTGTTGATGTGTTAGAGAGTAAAGTAATTGTCATGAATAAATTTGACATTAAACATAATCCAAGTTGAAGTGTTGCATCATTTTCAGCCTCCTTTTTGGCATCTGCATTTGGTAGCAGGTCAAACTGACAAAGACCAGGCAGAATAATGTAATATTTTAATCCCTCAGCAGAGAAAGTATCTAGTCTCTAAGTAGGTCTTGGAGGGGGGAAGTGTCGGTATTGGTTATCGGTTATCGGTTATCGGCCAAACAAGTTTTAACATATTGGCATATTGGATATCGGCCAAAAATCCAATATCGTGCATCCTTAATACAAAGTAAACAATACACCAAAAAATTAGGCTTAGTGCAAAATAGCTAAACAATGAGTATTTTTCTACCTTTCAAAGAATAAAACATAAGTTAACCTTTTTTCCCCTGGGATATTAGCTGATTCAAATTGAAGCACACGTTCAGAGTGTTTGTTGTTGTTTACACTGGCATTGCTGCTGTATTTTCTTTCCTTTTTAAATTTTTTTATAATATAAGCGTCACTAAAACGTAAACTAAGCAGGAAGTGTGGCCAGAGGAAGAGAAATGTAAAGAGGGAATCAAGTTTTCATACACAACTACAACTAACTGCTCGCTGACATGAATTATTTAACGCATCTGTTTTTACTGTCATAAAGCGATCTGGATTTACACCTAAAACTGCTCTGCTGATGGGGACACATGTTTCATGTGAATCTGCACCGATCTGTAAATTAAGGTGAAAAATGTTTGCTTCAGGTGTTTGAGAAGTGATTACCGTATTTTCTAGCGTATAAGTTTGCGCCGGAGTATAAGTTGCATCAATCAAAAAACCACCACGAAGAGGGAAAAATAAATATATAAGTTGTGTTCATTATGCATCGCCGCTGACCCCCTGGGACACATGAACTGATGTTGTGCCAAAAATCGATTGGCGGCCACAGGAGCGCACACGGGAGGACTCGCTGTTGCAGTTCTTTGAAATTTAACAAGATTAACACTTAAAAACAATTATTTGTTTACTTGACATTATAGCAAAGGTATGTGTCAGTTTAACTTTTTCCTTAATAAATGCACTTTAATGGTCAATGTTTGGCGGGTGGAGGGGGTAGCGGTACAGGAACAACATATACGTAGCCTACCGGTAGTTTTCAAAAGCCTAGAGGGCCTTCTCGCACCTGTAGTGGCTGAAAATGGTAATGTTTACTCTGGTTCATGTCAGTATGAATGAACATTTAAAGTGTCAGTCAAAATTATGTAATGAATGTGGAAAAAAGTATTGTGTATAAGTCGCAAATCTAGCAAATCTGTGCAAAAAAACTGTGACTTATACGCAGGAAAATACGGTAAGTGCTGTGCTGTCTTCATTTTCTATTGTCACACTCTGTGGTTCACTGTTCTATTTGCAAAGTCCAGATGACGGTACGTCAGCGTGTGCGGATCAGGTATTTACTTTAGTTACGATGAAAGACCTGCCAACTGAGAGTGGCAAGCACTCTCAAGCTCAAGCACCAAGTTGAACACTTTAAATGGTATGCATTGAAAACCTGAAGAGAATTTGTGTTGCGCACTCTCAGATTGCATCTACATTTAATTTTTACGACGTTCGCATAGAAAACGTGACTCAGTACTTGAAAAGAAAATAAATACAGCCTGATTTGACTCATGCTTCAGAGCCAACACTCATTAGGGGCAAATATTTTGTTCACACATAAAAGAGCCTTTCATAATTACATGATTTTATGCACAATTCAAATTTAAATCATTCCTTCTTGACACAGCCAACACATCTGTCACGCTGCTCCTCACTTTTTCGTCTTCTTTTGTTGAATAATTAAAAAAAGAAATAGAGAAACATACTAATGAGAGAACCTTACTTGAGGGCTTTGCCGCTCCACTGACTATCATATTAATGTATTCCTGTATGAATTAAACGCATCATCAAACACCTAAGTTCCCTCTGTGTTTTCCTCTGAAGACGAGGCCCGGACACCGGTGTCTACCTCGCCCTCTAAAAAAATTAAGGGCATTCTTCATTATTTTACACCACTGGTGATTACTTGTTAATAGGCGTGCACTAAAGGTCCTCAAATTTAGGTTTTCATGAGAATGACATAGTTTCAGAAAACTGCTTTGATGTTTCGAACCTGTATTTTCTTTACTTAACTTTCCTTAGATAGAGAACTTTACTAATTGGCTTTTCCACGTATGTGAATGTTTTTGTTCAGTGCCCTGAGACAACTTTGTTGTGAATTGGTGCTATATAAATAAACTGACTTGAAACTGAATTGAATCAAATGTATTTATACGTCATTGGCGTAGATATGTAAGGATACATCAGGAATGATCTGACCTACATTACTTTTATAGATTCTGAAGATGGTGGGACCTAAGACAAAGCCTTGTGGTACACACCATTGTTAACCGTTGAATAACTGGAAGAAGTACCATTATGTTGAACAAATTGCCATATAAATAAATTGAACTGAAACTGAATTGAATAAAATTTATTTATACATCATCAGCATAGAAATGTAAGGATACATCAGGAATGATCTGACCTACATTACTTATAGATTCTGAAGATGGTAAGTCCTAAGACAGAGCCTTGTGGTACACCATTGTTAACAACTGAATAACTGGAAGAAGTACCATTATTTTGAACAAATTGCTATATAAATAAATTGAACCGAAACTGAATTGAATCAAATTTGTTTATACGTCATCAGCATAGAAATGTAAGGATACATCAGGAATGATCTGACCTACATTACTTTTAGATTCTGAAGATGGTAGGTCCTAAGCGTGAGCCTTGTGGTACACCATTGTTGACAATTAGATAGCTGGAAGAAGTACCATTATGTTGAACACATTGCCTCCAATCTGAGAAATAATTAAAGAACCAACCAATAGTTTGATCTGAGAAACCAGTTTCTGAGAGCTTATGACCTAAGATGTCATGGTCCACAGTGTCAAAAGCTTCAGACAGATCTAAATAAAGTGCATTACAGTAATCCTTAGCATCCAGCATGTCAACATCATTAAAACCTTCAGCAAAGCAGTCATTGTGCTGTGTTGCTTCAGTGTAAATCAATAAGTGAAGATTATATGACAGACATGAACTCGAGCACTGAGATTCCACCGTTTCTTTTTTATCCATACCTTCTGTTTTTTGCCCGAAGCTGCGGCGACTACCGGTATAATCTTTTCTTAACTTTTTAACACTTCTGTGTTCCTCTTCCTTTCATGTTTTCCTGTCTTCTTTTCACAGACTGACAAGTTATCAGAGCTCCTTTCCCAGAGTGTCGGTGACAGCTTGAATGGGGTCATTAAGGCAAATTGGAAATAGGAGTTATTTTAAAGGGCGCTTTGTAGCTGCGCAAACATGTCAGGTTCTGCGCTGCGTAAGGGTTCAGGGTGGAGGGTGTTTGTTAGATTTAATAGACCATTTAGTGCTAAAAGTACTGAACTTCTCGAGCCTTCGTTATTGTGCTGCAAGAGTTCAGAGATGAGTTAAACACGTGGGGTGGAAACGCAGAAAATCCCTCTCTGTAAATCAAAAGCTGCAGACAAAAGCAACAAAGCGTACAGTTAAGGTGAAATAATAGTTTGAATATTCTGAATAGATTTGCCCAAAGCCGTGAGAGAGCAAAGCCGGCAATAAGTGATTGATCACGTCCCACAGGGGCGACAGCCTGCACGCCATTTATACACAACAAACGGGGTTGGCTGCACTAAACTAAGCTCACAACCTATGCAGATAGGACGCTCTTTCATTTGAACACATGCATGCTGAACCTGGCTGATAAACGATTTGCCTAGCAGCACTTCCGTCCATATTTTATCACAGCAGACAATGCACGGTGGCGTTGCCAGACACCGTGTGGATCCAGTATCCAGGCTAGAAAGTGTCGCCTCAACCTCTCAACAGCTTGGCTTCTATAATTAACTTCCACAGGAATGATGGGGGCCTCAGTCAAAAACAGTAAATGAAACTACAATCGAGGTAAAATTGTAAACGAAGGCGAGAAGAAACATCTTGGACTCAGGATGCACATTGAATAGAGACATCGTGGGTCAGTGACGCTAGAAGCTTTTTTTTCCTTCTGCAGATCTTCTCCATCATGCAGCAGGCTCCTGTTGAAGACAGAAATGGCTGAAAGGATTAATGAACTTTTACACTTAAGGCTCAGCAGCAGCTAAACACATCAAACAGCTTTAAGCTGCAGCACGCCTGCAACATTTTTAAGCCAGTACTTTGAATACGGCAGCGATGCCAACAAATATGAGGGTAGAGCGTTAACATACATATCCAGGGGCAAAACTGGTAAATCTGGAGCTGCAATGAAGTTTTTTTTCTTCTTATTTTTAAAGAGCGGTTTTAAATTTGGATGCGTCAGATAAAATAAACAGATGTTCTAGTTACAGCCAAACCTTCTTACATTAGCTTCCACTTTTTTCCCATTTAGTTACAAGTTTAAAAACATTGTTTTTGTCTGTGTCTGTGCGTGTTTTTGTCTTTCTGTTAGCAAAATATCATGAACTGGGTGTACATCTAATACTAATTGACATTTACAGTCAATCTTATTAAGCTAATCAACATTAGCCGACACAAATATGGCTGTAACTCAAACAATTGAACATATATTGAGCTGCAATGTGATCTGGTAGTAGCTGAGAGTTGTTCACAACACATACTCTGAGCATACAGTCAGTTCTGTTCTTTCTCAACATAAGATCTGAACACTCCTGAAAGGCAGTGAGGAAGATGCGTTCATTCAAGGAATGCACAGCCTTTAACTCCATTCGTTTTTAATTCTGAAAAAAAAATATTTTTTTTTCAATTAAAAAAATTAGCTAACAAAGGGACATAGAAACATTTAGATTTATTAAAACTTTTATGCATAAAGGCTGAACCAGACAGATCATGTGTCCCCAGGTGACGTCTAGACTGCGATTGGACAGATCCTGCACATGCTTTTTGTTAAGAGCTATCATTAATAGCTGGGCATGACCTCTGACCGCCGCTTTAAATCATTAGCCGCCGCACCGATGGTTCCCATTTACCGAGGTGGACTTGTTATTTTGAGGATTTCGTGACGCTCGCTTAATGTTTCGTGTTTGGTTTCTTCCCAGGCTGCTTAACAAGAAACGGCAGAGAAACTCGTTTAGAAAACAAGAACTTTGATCCCGCAAAGAAACAGAACAAACCAAAGAAGGTGTGAACCCAGAGCGCTGAAGAGCTGAAGTTTACTGAAGAAGCAGAAACTGTGATGTTGAAGCTGAAAATTGCAAAACACTAGCTAAAATCTAAAAGGAGAGAAACAATGGCAGGAAACATTAGAGGAAGCTAAACACTAGCTGAAACCTTAACAACAAAATGAAGCTAGAAGCTAAAAATAGCAAAGGAACTAAAAGACTGTCTAGTGCACCCAAATGCCAGATAAAAACTGAAATAGAAAACTGCAAGCTAAAAGTTAAAAGTAGCAGCACAGTAGCTAAAAAAGTAAATGAGAAAAATGCTAGCTAAAAGCCAAAAATGACCAAATTAAACTAGAAGCTTGAAGTATCAATTAGCTAAAAGAGGTAAAATAGCATCTAATGTAGCAAAATGCTATAAAAGCTGAAGTAGAAAAAGGTGAGCTAAAAGGTGAAAGTAGGAGCACAGTAGCAAAATGTTTAAATTAGCTGAATGCTAGCTAGAAGCCAAACCAAAATGAAACAAAAAACTTAAAGCATCAAAAGATTAGCTAAAAGAGGTAAAAGACTATCTAATGCAGCAAAATGCTAGAGAAAAACTGAAGTAGCAAATGGTAAACTAAAAGTCCAAAGTAGCACATGACTTGATAAAAATTCAAAGTATCAGTACAGTAGCTAAAAGTTAAAATGAGCAAAAAGCTAACTAAAAGTAAAAATTAATGAAACTGGAAACTAAAAGTTACAAAATATCAGCTAAAACTGGTAACAAACTGTCTAATGTAGGAAAAAAGTTAGCTAAAAGCTGAATAAGCTAAATGTGAGCTAAAAGGTAAAAGTAGCAGCACAGTAGCTAAAAGTTTAAATGGAGCAAAAAGCTAGCTATAAGGTAAATGTAGCAGAATGGAAGCTTAAATCTAAAACGTAGAAGAACAGGTAAAAGTCAAAAGTAGCAGAATGGTAGCTTAAGCAGATTTGAAAGCGAGCAATGTGAAGCATTCATCATGTACAATATTTTCTGGCCTATAAGTCGCATCTGTCCAAAAATGTCTAATAATTTGGAAAATTCATAAATTAGTTGCAGTTTATGCAAATTAGTCACAAAGGTGCGACTTATAGGCTGGAAAATACGGTATGTCTATGGTGATAATAGTAAATAAAACTAAATATTTTAAAAAGTATAAATCATAGCATTCATGTTGTGAATGAGCCGGATGTCTTGATAAAGGCGAAAACAGCACAAAGTATGGAGAAGTAGCCGGACTGCAAAAGTCCTGTGGAACAATAAAACTTAACTATTTAACTTATATCTAAAAAAGCTAAGTCTGGTCCTCTGGACATTCAAAAAGCAAAACAAAACAACTGTACAGTTTTTTTGCTTTATTTATTTATTTATTTTTTTAAATGTCCAGAGGACCAGACTTGGCGTTTTAGATTTTTCTACCTGGATTATTGAGCATGCATCAGGGTATTTAACTTATATTTAAATTTATTTTGTATTTTTAGCGAATTAGATGAAGGCAGGAAGGTCATTTTTTCTTTCCTGGGGTGAAACTCCGACATCAGGGGATTGGAGAAAGTTCAACAGATTTACAAGCATCACTGTTCCCCCACATGTGTGCACGTGGGTGTTTTGTATATAAATTAGATGGGAAGGCAGCTCCCATTCAGTAACCTATCACTTAAATCTGGCTGCGGGGCACCAAGTCCATTTGTCACGTCACGCTTTTGTTATCACACTTCTCTTCAGAGGAAACAAGCAGCGAATCGCACCGAAAGGCCTGCGCAGGAAGACGCCGGCTCATCCGGTGAGAGGCCTTTATTGGATATGATGGAGGAGAGGAGGAGGAAGACGTGTATTTAAATGCATGCGTGTCACTGCTAGTGAGTGCACTGTGTGTGTTTTAGTTCTTATAACGTGTGTGTTAGGAGGACACCCGGAGCCTCGTCGTAGCACTCTGTGCCTAAATCATGTGTACAAGCTGTTTTCAATAAACTGTTAAATTTGATAAAGAGCCCTGATATTATATTACAAAGCCCACAGGGCTCTCGGACCTCTGCTATCATGAATACATTTTGCCTGATAATAACACTCTGACTCCAATCGCTGCCACAGGAAAAAAACGCTGCCCTCCTGGAAATCAAGTTGCGTGGCAGGGTGACACCTGTATAAATGGACAGGTGATGAGATTATAATATATTTATGCTTTCTGGGTGAGTGTTAAGGGACTCCTACAAGCAAGCACGGGGAACACGAGGGACTGGAGGAGGTGAAGTTCAGCGCCAGCGGGGCAAATATTCTCACCTCTCAGATCAGGCCTTTTTATTCATGAGGGAAGGCTGCACAGACGCACACAGGAAGCTGACGTTTGGTTACAGAGATGTGAACGATCGCAACAATTGTGTTGAGTGGAGCCATTATGAACGCTTAATATCTTACCTGTCGCAGACTGATTTTTCAACTAGCTCCGTTTGGAGAAACAGAATGGATTGACGAGCTAATGGCTAATCCAAGCACCTGTGCCATCTCCTTCCATGAATTCTTTGACTATTTTATACGTTTTGCTGGAACAGTTGTAAAGATGGCTGTATTTTCCAACAGCCTCGGCCAGCTGCTCCTCAGTGGAGCAGCTGAAGTGAAATTACACCATTGCAGTTCACCCGCTTTTCTGCATAATCGCCAACAATGATGGTCCTAATGACCCTTGGGAGGGCGGGAATGGGTCTAATCTGAGTGTACATTTTTAGCTTAACACCCATTCTAAGTACAGGTAGTCCCCGTTTTATGGCTCAGATCCATTCTAACAGCTCAGCCGTTAACCGATTTAGCTTTAAACCGGATCCGCCCGTATTCGCGGATTTTCGGCCGTAAACGAAACCCGGTAGTAAACCGGAAGTAAAACCGCGATCGAAAACGTCTTTTTAAACATGTTTTTTCAATGTAAAACAACTTCGAACGGC
>JARVGV010000646.1:25115478-25126066 GCA_031762435.1 Hypsolebias longignatus
TTAGTAACTCGGGGTCTATCTGTTTATGTATATATATATATATATATATATATATATATATATATATATATATATACATATACATATGTATATACATATACATATGTATATATATTTCCCCAGTTCTTTGTCTGACCCTTTGACTGCCTTAAATGTCCTGGTTTGTCCCTTTTGGGTCTTTAAATATTAATTTAATTTGGAAATGAATTGTATTATGAAAGTCGGAGAAACAGACATTTCTCCAACTCTTGAAGGAATCCATCAGGTACCAAATATCCAGGTTATAATATCAACCACGTGTTGTATGAAACAGGTAATAGCTACTAAAAAATGTTTTGCTTCTTAGAATTTAGCATTTAGCCTCAGTCTTCTTTAAAGAAACCATAACTGGACCAGAAGACAGAACTAAAAGGTAGCAGTACATAATACAGCCCAGTACTTTGCTTTAACTTAAAGTATACTTATCAAGTAGGAAAGTACACAGTATGTACTGGCTTTTATTATGAAATTTTCAAAACAGCAACAAGACACTGCTCCAAGAATTACCATTTAGCTGGTACAGCGTGTATATTCTTATTATTGTATTAAGAAAATCTTCATTAGCCAGTTTTAGTTTTTTCGCAGTCCAAACGTGAAAAAGATGTCTCGCTCTCTTTTACAGTTTGTGCTTAATAAATCATGGCATTGTCATCCAGTCTGAGTTGGTTCTTTATGGAGTTGTTCAATCAGTTAGAATCTACTTCCTGCCTCAGTCAAGATTAAACCGCTTGTTGGCGGCTGAAACGTTACAGCCACTGCGGTACAATTTCATTGGGAGGCTCTAATCTGTTTGCTTACACGAATCCAGACTCTGTGTGCATCGTATAATCTATACTCACTCAGTGAACACAGTTACAGGTTGAGCAAATTCTAAACCAGTGGTTATACAGGTTATTCTGGGGTAAAATGGCAGAGATCCATCTTGATAGAATCTGATTGGTACCAAGGACATAGTTAAAATAAAGGTAAGGATTTCTGGTTCAAGGTTAGGGTGAGCGATGGCTATTTTAATACATTACTGTATATAAATCTATCCTTTAGTGTGTAGGCCATGTTGCATTTTGTCAACTGAAGTCTGAAGACTTGATGGCAGCAGAGAGCATCAGGGACCGGCTTTCCTGCTGCGCAGATGTGCAGAAAGATGTATAAGGACCAAGCTGAGAGACAGAAGAGGAAGCAAATGAAAAGGAGAAGAAGAAAGGGAAAGAGGAAGGACACTAGAGAGAGATTGAGTGCACAAAGTAGAAGAGAGACAATCGCAGAATAGAGATTCTGAGTGAGCGACGCCTGTGGGCAAGTCTGCCTCTGTCTTGCTTGGGCTCTGCTAGCACAAGAGACAGGGATGATTCTGCCGCTCTGCATCAGTCTTCTGTAGTATTCATAGCAGCACAACCCTCTAACGCGATTTGTGACCTCCACATTGGCTGAAGAATATTGGGAGTTTAACAATGGGCGACTTGGTGGGGAGCGAGCTCACCCAGACCCCGGCGAACAACTTCCTTGTCTATTATTTCTCCTCTTATATATTGTGTGGAATGTGTCTTTTCTGGGAATTCCACAATAAAATGACTGTTATTTATCATTACCAACCTCTTTATCATTTAGTCAATAAAAGGCCTCTCACTTTCTCTCCTTCCCGCCATGGCGGTCTCGGAGTCAGATATCTGTATTAGTCCCCCCCTGCCTCAGGGCGAGCTGTGTCAAAAGCTAAATCATGATCAGCTATGGCTTTCTGGCTAAATTGTGTATGAAGGCCCCGGGCAGAAAAGGTGCACATGCTCATTATTGGAGACACAGAGAAAAAGAGAGTGAAGTTTGCACACATGCACGAAAGCGCACGCACGCACACACAAACAAAACGAGACGTATGCTAAGACTATAGGTCATCAGGATCTATGGAAGACGTTTTACTTGCAACTTTAAGTGCATGTGGTCTGTGTGATTCTTTTTTTCTTACCCAGACATTCTGTGCTTTGCTCCTTTTGTGCAAAAATAACGTGCTGCAGCGGTTTAAGTGTTCAGACTAAAATAATTAAATGACAATGCAGTAACATTAAGAGCATCTAGTCTTGTTTTAGACAAAAACAAACTGTAGTTCTCAATTAAAAAGGTTTGTATGCTCAATCGTCCAGGTCGATAAATCATAAAAAGGTTAAGTCTGTCTGAGGCCTGCCAGAGACGGATCTGGGTTGGAATGCCTCAGACTGATGAAGTCCTTCCGATGAAAGACGAAACATTTCTCCCTTGAATAAATTGGTCCAGATGATTTAACCTTTTTTGTGTTGTGGTTCTCAAATGTTACAATTTTCCTTTTAAATTATATAAATGTCTGTTTCATTGTGCAGGGAGGGAGCTATGCTAGTTTCTCACGTGCAAAAATATATGCCTCCACTAAAAATACAATGTTCCAGTCTACGTACTGAAATTAAAACATGACTAAATATCATTATATGCTTCAACATTTAGAGTTGTGTTAGCTTCCGCTAGCTAACCATGCACACAGGACTTGGTCTCCCCTTTAGGACATTGTCACCTTGTCCAGTCCTCTGGAGGGCCTTCCTGTCCCCGGTGCAGTGCTTCCTGCTAGCGCTAATTAATTAAGAGGGCAGGTTGGCCGCGGTGGAAATCGGGCCCAGAGCCTTTTCATCTACCAGAAAACACCAGACAAAAAAAATGCCTAGAGACGTCTCACCCCGTCTTCCAGTAATGAAACTACAACACAGGCTGAAATCAGCTGAGATTTAGGAGCAGGTGAATTAGCATTGGGAGTTAGCGCTACTTCTTTTTCTTTTTTTAATAAGACTGGGCTTTTATACGTCTTGTGAGCTCATTATCTGTCTGCGTTGTCAGTTGATTTATTGGCTAACCAGCACTCGTCTTTTGTCTTTAATTTATTTGTAAGATAATGGATTTTGCTTTGGTCTTCCATGAGCCTTAAACTGTATTAGAATACACCACTTAACACGTGCATGCAGCCCTACATCATAACATCTGCACAGGGTTCTTGTACACAATGGAAATAAAGTGTCAGAGGGAGATAGAGCTGGGAAGCAAGCAGGGGAAATAATACAACCACATTTAATGAAAGGTTAAATTTTCATTTACTCACTATTGACTGAGCTGAAAGGGCCATTATTTATTGTATTGGCATGATGTGGCCCATTAGTGCTGTATTGGAATTGGTTTGGCTTCTTTCTCTCTCCCTTTCTCCCTGACTCTGTGTTGCTCAGCGTTGTGAAATCGCTTCAAGCTAAAGTGTGGGAAAATAACCTTTTTTTTTTTTTTGGTGGGTGCGCTTTTTCACGTCGTGTTCGAAAGCGACGCAGACACGCACTCAAACTTTCCCCGCTGCCTTCCTTGTGTTTATTCATCCTCTGTCTGCGTGCTCAAATATTGCTTGGTGATTCGGCCATCGATCTGTTGTTCTCACAATCCTACTGACGCATCGATGACAATCTAATTCTGCTCAACGCATTTTATCGCCTGCTGTCTCTGCAAAGTGACAAGACACATTGCTGCCGCGTGTAACCCAATAACAGAGTGCTCTGCTCAATCCAGATTAAGTCAGGAGACGGCGTGGCTCCAGAAACACACGGCACATTCATTTAGAGTGGCCTTTTAATTGGGGTTGTTGCAGAGGAGGTATAAATGTTGCTTTGTTTCAAGTCACAGTCACCTTCCTTTAGCACCATTTATTCATTCTTTTATTAGCATCCCCGTGCACACATTACACAGGACTGCAATAATGAGGTGAAATCTACATAATTCCATGCTTAACAAAAGCACCCTGAAGCCAAACTGTGCTCAAATATTCAAACACCAAATCAGGTCACTAGTTTTGAGGTTAATAAAAGTGGAAACCTCTTGTTTTGAAATCTTGGTCAGAATAAACACAAATGAAAGCCCTTTTTGGCCACGCAAGATGTTTTGTCAAGCTGCTTCATTGGTCTAAGCATCAGTTCTTTAAACATTTATGCACCATACATTTAGTATAAAGTGTGATGGAACTACTGGCCCAAAATAAAAGTAAAAAATACTAAAAGAAATAATGCGTTTGTACGACATTGCAAATTTAATTCGGCTCACTTACAATTGACTTCATTTGTATATCCTCAATTTAAAACAAAAGAGTGCTACACAAGTGAAAGAAATGAATACAATTTTGATTTAAATCCTGCTTTATTCAATTAATTCCCAATATAATACCTCACATTCACATATAGTAATGTATGAAATCCAATGAAGATGGCACATTGCATCTATCTTCACTTTTTTTTTAACCCCAATCCTGATCGTTGATGACAGTGTAAAGGTATGACGCCCTTTAAACTGGAAGCACCTTCCATCAGAACAGCGATCAGCCATGTGCCTCCACCGCCTGACGTTGAGAGGACAGGAGAGAGACAAACACAGATGGATTCATCCAGGTGTAGCTTCTATGGTTAGAAAACACAAGTTAATGACAACAATAATTGCAAATACAAACAAGTTGGAGGAGGACATACTGGCATGTGGTCTCCATGTCCTCTAGCAGTCTAAGCCTATAGCAGCTAAGGAAACCCAAGTTCTAACTATGGGTTTCATCTAAGTCCATGCTCAATAATCCTGGTTTTTAAAAAAAATCCAACAAAGTTAAGTCAGGTCCTCTGGGTGGTTTATTTTTTTTTTTTTTGTTGAGGCGTTTTGTATTTCATCCAAAGGGCTTCATCAGTCCGAGGAGCCACAGCAAACTCAATCTCACAAGCATCACACTCACACAGTGGGCCAACCAGTTTGATGGTGATAAGATGGTTTTCCAGAGGACCTGACTTAACTGTGTTGGGTTTTGTACCTGGATCATTGAGCCTGATCTGTGATGTTTTGAACCACTTTGACCATGGTTGCTTCAGAGGAGTCGACGGGGGAGAGGGCGGACTCGAGAAACCATCTTATCACCATCAAACTGGTTGGCCCACTGTGTGGGTGTGCTGCTTGTGGGACTGAGTTTGTTGTGACTCATCAAACTGATGAAGTCCTTTGGATGAAGGACAAAACATTTCAACATAAAGAAAAAGAAAATGTCCAGAGGACCTGATTCAACTTTGTTGGACCTAACTATACAATTGATCAAAAAGTCTACTCTGAATTAGGGCTGAACAATTAATTACATTTGCAATAATATCACAAAATGATAAAATGAGATTTTCTAATCGCAAAGTCTTCAGTTTGACTGGTCACATGATCTGGCTACGTGATTTGAGAGTGAGCAGAGCAAAGCAGAGTAGAGAGTGGGATAAGTCAACACTGCAATTTAACCAGACGCATTGTAGCATCAGGCTCGACAGAAGATGACACATCTGAAAGTTTGGTACCAAAGAGGAGCAGCACGTCTGTTGTCTGGAATTATTTTGGCTATAAAAAATAAGACGCTACGCAACGACATGTATTGTGCAGGACTTGCCTTGCTGCTGTTGCTACCTCTCGAGGAAACACCACAATCTTTATCAACACTTAAAAATAACACCACAAAGACATTTACGATAGTTGCATGGCTAGAGCGCCAACGACCAGTGCTTCAACTTCAAGTAAGCAAAGAAGCAGCCGACAGGGATCACTGATCAGCCTGTTCGAAGGTATTACTCTGTATGAACAAAATTCGAAACGACACATGGAAATAACTCAAGCAATAACGGAGTTCATAGCGAAAAACATGATTCCCATTAATATAATGACCAAGATTAGGTTTACAGCTTTGGTAAACACAGTGGATAAGCGGTACAGAACGTCCTCGTACACATTTTAGCCAAGTTGCTATCCCGGAGCAGAAACAGAGTTGCAGCGGAGCTGACACAACTGAAACAGATGATTTATTGCTTGTGTTCATTGAAAAATACATGAGAAGAAGACACTAAAAAAATCATCACATATTAAATCACAATCGCAATATTGAGGTTAAAAAAAAATCGCTATTAGAATATTTTCCAAAATCGTTCAGCCCTACTCTGAATTTAACAGGAAGCCAATGGAGAGAATTGGATAAATCACGTATCTCCTTCTAACTCCCATCAGATCTTTGGGCATTTATTAGTCTGGGCACCAGTTTGTACCCAGTTTTTAAGGTTTCATTGAATTATAATCCAATACCGGAATCATCTCGGCTCTTACCTGGTTCTGTCAGTGCCAGTCTGCCCGCAGTATTTCTGGGATTTTATCAAAGAAAACAATCATAAAAAGCATGACAGAGGGCATAAGGTGGCCTGAGCTTTATGTAGTAAAATGACATGGATAGACGAGACTTTCCAGTGTCACGTTCATATAGACACATACACTAAGTCATTGACGCAGGTCACCGAGGCTAAATCTGGCTTCCACTTCCATCTGGCCAACTGGGGTCAAGGTGCATCTTCTGAAGAAGCTGGACTCTAAATTAAATCTTGTGGTCATTTGGGTTATTTTCTATTTCTTGGCATATAAAATCAAATAAAACCCCATGATGGAGTGGGTAAATAAAATACGCATAGTTGCTTCAAATTTTTACAACTCCGTCACTTCCCTTCAACACTGTTTTTGTCCCCCTCCCCGTTTCTTTTTTCCTCTTAAACGCTACATAAACAGCATGTGGCTTTACTGCCTGGTTTTCTGTCTGTTGGCACGCTGTGCCAGCATCCGACATCAGCTCCCTGCCACTTTCACAGCCTGTAAACATCTGGACGAGGCCTTTCATCTGCTCGATGTGGTAAGGGGACCCAGGGGCTCTGGAGTCATGCCACGATAAAAACAGGGTCCTGGACTCAGTTTAGCAAGTTGAAGCCCGCCGCTGTGACGTGCTGAATGTAAAAAAAAAATTAACAAGCTAACACCGCTAATTAATAGTTTCCTTTAGCAGGAGCTGTTTGGTTTCGAGTACACTCATTCATTTAATATTTCAAGTGGTGACTTACCAGAACGTTTAGTAACTATTAGACACACTAAGCACACATTGGGTTGAATTAGTGGGCCCAACACTTACTACTGTGGATTTGTATTTAAATAGCAACGTTTTAGACCAAACATGAAAGTAAAACCTACAATAATATTCTGTGCAATTCATATAGAATCTAAAATATATTTTAATTTGATCTGCCAGTTGTGTGGATCCTGTGGAGCTTATAGAAGAAGACCTTCTGTTTCTTCGGTACACAAAAAAAGTCAGCGGAACATAAAATAGTATCTTAAAGGGCAAACTTCTACTCGTTTAGATAACGGCACAGATTTATGTGCAGAACTGCCCACAGTGTTGTTTGAAAGCTGCTTATGGTGAATTAATGTCCTCTATAAAAATCTGTTGTGAAAACAGTCTTCTAACTCTGGTGTTAATTTAGAGATGAATCACAAAGCTTGTGATTAAAAAAAAAACAAAAAAACTTTCATTTTAAATTTCTTTTTTAATCAAGAGGAACAGTTGAGGTGATTCAGGTATCTGGCAAGGAGGCTTCCTGGGCACCTCCTTATAGGGAGGTGTTTCAGGCATGTCCAACTGGGAGGAGACGCCGGGTAAAACCCAGGACACGCTGGAGAGACTATGTCCTCCTAGAAGAGCTGGAAGAGGTGGCTGTGGAAAGAATGTCTGGACCTCTCTGATCAAGATGCTGCTCCAGAGACCTGACTTCAAAACTAGTGGAAGATGATGGATGGATGGATGGATGGATGGATGGATGGATGGAATCAAAAATGTTAATTGGTGAAAAATCTGTTCTGAATTCAGGCAAAACTCAACATTTTCGCGTCACTTGTCCTTTAAAATACTTGAACTATAAATAAATACCTACAATATAATCAATATATCAGTTAGATATCACTAATATATTTGCATTTTTTTTTTCAAAATAAAAGTCAGCATATTGTGTTTTCAAATCTTTGTTTTAAAACTCCGTATGAACCCATCATGAAATGTTTTTTTTTTTAATGAAACTTGAGTAAAAAGAAAAGCATAGAGGGAATTATGAGCAACTGACGTCTTTAAAATCTCCGTCACATCCTGTGCTGCAGAGCCACCGTGAGCCTCTGTCTTTTATTTTCAACCTGCTGCTAAATCATCGGCAGCTACATGTCAATCAGAGCCAGTGTCATCACAGGAGGCGTTGTCATTCATCTGTCTATATATAGACTTCTATAGATGTGTCTACTGTGTGTTTTATCTCATTGAAAGGCCAAATGATTTTCTTTCAGCACCGTGTCACGGCCGAGATGGACTGCAGTTCAACAACATTAATATTTAAGGAACCTTCAGCTGCGGCCTTCACCCTTATACATTATTTGGGCGTTCTCTGACACTCACAGATTGTTGTCCCTGGGTGACACAGGCAGCATCCACATCTTATAGTGTAATAATAGAGATGCTCACGTGTGAAGAAGGGGGGAGTTAGTTTTTACATCCGGGGTTGGTGCTGCTGTGCCTTTGACCTGATGGGGACCAGCAAGTACCAGTAATTCATGGTTAATTTGTGATATTTGCAACATACTGCTCAGCTTGTTTTGTTAGTTGCCCCACCCTCCCATCACATCTGTAATAAACTGCAGCACATGATCAGTTTTTATACGCTTGTGGAAGGCGTATTATGATATAGCCTTCATCCGTCCATCCTTAAACTTTCCCTTGTCCCGCTCACAACTTCTTATTTATTCTAGATGATTTAACAAAACTTCATGCAAATACAGTCGTCCCTCGCTACTTCATGTTTTGACTTTCGCAGTTTTTCAACTTAAGATTGTACACGACACACTTTTTTTTTTTCATTCAACCTTTATTTATACAGGCTAATCTCACTGAGCCA
The DNA here is from genome assembly GCA_031762435.1 of Hypsolebias longignatus. Classification (NCBI taxonomy): domain Eukaryota; kingdom Metazoa; phylum Chordata; class Actinopteri; order Cyprinodontiformes; family Rivulidae; genus Hypsolebias; species Hypsolebias longignatus. The sequence continues at coordinate 25,124,310 of JARVGV010000646.1, forward strand.
CAAGGACTCATTTACAAGAGCGACCTGTTCCAGATAGAACGTGCAGTAGAAAGTACAGACAACACTGAACTACAGTAAAAATGCAGTTAAAATAAGAACAGTGTGCAAAACAATAAATCAGGGTGACGTAAAACAGGGTGAAATACGAAAAACGAACATTTATTTTGATGTTTCTATTGACATTATCAAATGTTTGAACCACTTTAAAGAAATCAAGGTGGACAAATTCAGTGCCTGTTGCAAGGTGTTCCAGGTGCAGGAGCTGAGTAGGAATTTATTTTTTTTGCCAAGTTCAGTGTGCACTGAAAGAACTGCAGGTAATGATGGCCTGAGAGCACACGCTGTAACTGCACTGATGGTGTGACATATGGAAAGAGATATAAGAAGGTAGGACCAGTGTGAGAGCCTACGTGTAGATAATGATGACCAACTGACCAAGGAGTACCGGGTGCAGTAATGGGTACGGTAGTTACAACCAGTTTTGAATCTTAGTGCACAATGATAGACAGCATCCAACATCTGCAAAAGGCTGGCAGGGGCATTCACATAAATAATGTCACCATAGTCAGTGGCCAGTAGGAAGGTAGTGGTTAAAAGGTGTTGTTTCTCAAAAAGAAACCCAGTTTTAATTTCAGTTTCTTTATCAAGTTTTTTACATGTGGTTTAAAAGAGAGATGTGCACCAACCAAATTTCCCAAGTACAGTATTTGTAAGAATCTACAAACTCAGTAGGAACACCATGCATGGATGAGACAGGAGGAAGAGTTGCTGGCACCGACTTTCTGTTGGAAAACATCTCTTTGGTTTTGTCACCTGCTTGAGATGGAATAATTCTGACTGAATTATATCAAATGTAGACTGTAGAAACCAGAAAACCTTGGCAACTGTGTTAGCTTGGCAATAAACAGTATCATCGGCATAGAGATGCAACAATGTTTAAGGAATGTTTTGACCTACATTGTTTCTATAAATTTTAAAAAGAGTGTGACCTAAAATTGAGCCTTGCGGTACAACATTGGTGACTGTTGAGTATCTAGATGAAGTACCATTATGTCAAAATTGTCAACTTTAATATTACTCACGTGATTGGGACGGTGCGGGATAAAAAGTAAAAAAAAATAAATTAAAAAAACTTTGGACAGGCGCTGCCATTTTATAGTGTTCTTTCAAAAAGCCTATACTGTAACGCACATCAAAAGAACTACACTACCCAGAAGCCAACGGTGCTTGCGGCCGCTGCTTTCTGCTGAAATGGAGGGAAAGTATTGCAATGCAAAGTCAGACGTAACGATCAATCTACAGTATGAAGCTCTTAGAACTGGCAGGAAAGTCACAAAAAATCCTGAAGCTTCCTGAAGCGCAATTATTCACGTGCACATCAACCTGGACGGGGTGGTGGGCTTCGCCACTACAAGTAGGTCTGCCAAACTGGAACCGAGCTGCAGGTCAGCAGAGCTGGTGAGTAAAATTTTGCAGTACATATACGTATGTTGTTAAAATGACATATGTTTAAGAGTTTAGAACATTGTAAAACGTGTGAGAAGGGCTTATAAAGCCTGTATATATACTGTGTATATATATGTACAGGTAGTCCTTGGTTTACGGCGTCATTGGTTTACTGCATTTCGCGTTTACGGCACCGCCCCCAGTGACGTCATCGCGCCGTACGTTGCCTTTTTCATGCAGCATTTTATAATTTTTTCGTTTTTTTTAGGGTATTTTGTTAGCTAACTGCTTGGAAACACATTTAAAAACAT
>JARVGV010000646.1:25193015-25208021 GCA_031762435.1 Hypsolebias longignatus
AAAAAAAAAAAAAAAACGCATAAAACGATCTCTACCTTCACAGGTTGACATTTGGAGCGCTTTGAAGGCTGCGTGTTGCCTTCAGAAAAATCAAACAATATAAAGGATCCTGATCAGTGAACGCTTTGAAGCCGCAGGTGCTCGCGCTGTGTTTATTTCTAGGCCATTTGTCCGCCCCGTTATCCGCCTTCAGGTAAACATGACGATGATGAGGATGATGGCTCCTGCTCGGACGCACAGTCACCGTCGTGGCGTCAGCAAGACGAAAAGATAATAAAAAAAATAAAAAGACATAAAGGTGCTTTCCTCAGCCCCTCGGCTTCACGCATAACGCGACATGAAATATATTTATCGGGTTTTTCTATTGGTCGGCGCGACGCAAAGAGGGGGAGAGGACAGGTAAGAACCAGCCAATGAGAGGCTCCGTCTCAAAAAGGTTCTCTAAATTTAAAGTTATTACACCTACATCCTATTAATAAGGTTTATTGGCTTAAATAACGCCCCCTATAAAGGTCTGGGTGCATTAATATTAATAGATAAATCCCCTGGGTTGTAAACAAGTGGGGAAAATGACGCTCAAAAATCATTATTTTCCGTAAAGTAGCTCGAATTGTGAGTAGATACGTAAAGAAAATGGAGCAAAATACACATTTCAGGTGAGCAGACGACGTAAAAGAATCAAAAAGGTGTCCGTGTCCAAAACAGCACGTCTAATGTGCACGCTTACCTCAACAAAAGAGAGCATGTGTCGTTTCAGTGGGCAGCAAAAGGCGGGGTGGAGAGATATAAAATAAACATCCCATCTGTCCTCGCCTGGGAGTCGGAGGAGCCGTGAACGCAACCAAAACAAAACCGATATGAACTGATTTGAACGTCGACGCTGCCGTTTACCACGCGGCCTTAAAAGCAACACGTGAAGTTGGGTTATTTTAAACGATAAAGGAGAAGAAGAAGAGAAAAAAAAGAGAGAGAGAGAGAGAGAGAGAGAGAGAGAGAGAGAGAGAGCTCCGTCCGGGGCCGAGTTAGCAAAGCAACTTACCCCAACCTCGCCCTTATTAAAAAAAAATATATTAAAAAAAAAACATAACTGCGACGGGCCACGTTGTTGTTCCGTGAAAGCCCCTCAACCTGCCGCCAAGAAGAAGAAGAAGAGTTGACGTCGGTAAGAAAGTGGCGAAAAGTAAAGAAAGATGGAGGAAAGTGGTGGAAAAGTGGGGAACGCGCACGAGCTCGAAGCGCTCCTCTGTTCTTATAACGGTCGGATAACGGTTCACTCCGCCGGGCGGCCATGCACCGCTAGGCGGAGGGAGCCGAGCAGCCAGGTATAACGGTACACCACCACACTCCCTGGGATACGAAGGCAAATAAAAAAAAAATTAAAAAGTCGCAGAAATGTGGTCCAAGTCACTCTGAAAAGTCCCCGCGAGGACTTTACCGAGCGGGGAAGAGCTCGCGCGCCTCGCCCGGCGGCGGTCGTGGGGCAGCTGGGACTTACCGCTGCTCCGCCGCGGGTTCGCCTGTTTTCTGCGCTTACACCTGGGGCCATCCGCCATGATCCTCGCGCTGAGTCTGAAGCGCAGCCGTTCGTGGGTTACCTCCCCTCCTCCCTCCTCACCCATCCTCACCCCTCCCTTCCTCCCCCCCCTCCCCCCCAAGATACACCTCTCCCTGCCTTACTCATCAAATCTCAGCTCCACGTGTGTTTATCCACGATATCCATCTAATCATCGGGGCCTTTCTCCTACGTTTCCTTAACCGTCTACTACAAAGGTGCACTGTGTGCTGGTCAGGTGACCAATTCCAAAATAATAAAAAAAGTAGCTTAAGTTCTGCTGTTTTGGTTAAATGGTTCATTGGAGGCTTGTGTGAAGACATAAATAAATGTTCCAGGGCCGGCCCCAAGCCTCCGTGGGGCCCTAAACTAAATTTGGTTTGGGGCCTTCTATTTCTGCTAATGTGGATTACAGCAATCAACAGTCAGATGATCAGATCATTCGCCGCCCAACATACTTACATTATCCTATATTATTTTTATTTTATTTATTTATTTATAAAATTTATTCATTTTAAAAAACAAAACAATTCCATAACGGACAAGAATACAAAAAATAAAATGAAAGGCAGCAGAAAAAAGAAAAAATCTTTTTATATCTGCCCCTTTTTTCAATTCGTTCAAACAATAATAATCTTCAAGTAACACAACATATGTAAGTAATATATGTATATATCATGGTAGTACTAGAAGTAAAATGAAATAAATAATAAATAAAATTAAAAAAAAAAACACCAGTATGCAATATACTTTACAGGAAAAGTGTCATCTGGTTTATCATCTTTGGCTCCAAAGAACTGCAGTAAAAAAAAAAAAGTAGTGCAACATCAACAACAAACAGATTAAAATAACTTCGGTGCATAAAAATAAATTAAATTGTGCAAAAACGGACAAAACAAAATAAAATAAAAAATGTCAAGGAGATAAATAATGTAAATGAACAATTACTTGCAACCACATAAAACGGTTAAAAAACATTTAAAGTTGAATAATTAGTTCTTAAAACTATGTGAATGTTTGCAAAAAATTTTCAAAAGCTTAAAATATTAAACACCCTTTACACACATTTGACCTGTTTATGTTACGTCTTCCTCAGTACTTCACAAACTTCCTAAACCTGTGCTTCCTGGCTTTTCTGGTTGCAAAGTCATTTATGACATCACTGTAATAAATCTGATCGTCAACTTTGTTGTTAATACTATTCACAGCAGTCCACTCAGTCGCTCTTGTGCCACGAAACATCTCAAATGCCATATTTTCTGCCGTACACGTCACACCGCTCTATAAGTCGCACCAGTCCAAATGTGTCTAATAAAGTGGGAAAAAAAAATCCATAAATATGTTGCTTCGCCGTATACGTCGCATATATTATGCGTCATTGCTGACAATCCGGAAATGTGGGTGAGTGTTGGGCTAAAAAATCAATTGGTTGCCAAATGTCAGCCACAGGAGGGCGCACGGGAACACTTTAAAAAGAATGTAACAAGATTAACACTTAAAAACAATTGTTTGTTTCTCGATTTTATAGTAAAGGTGTGTCTCACTTGAACTTTTACTTAATGAATGCACTTTAATGGTCACATTAGCTGCATTTTGCTGGGGCGGTGCATCAAAATTAAGCTGACTCGGTTGCTCCAAGCAGCTAACAGATCGAAGGTGGCAGTCTATGGCAAGTCGATTGTGGCTGGTGAAGATTCTCAGTCATCCAGGACATGGTAAATTCAAAAAAGTTCAAAACAAACCAATAAAGTATTGCATAATAAACAATTCCAGTTGTTTTTGTCTTGAACTTTTTTGAATTTGTCATTAATGGCCACTTTTACCTATTACATGATACAACGACATGCCATGATGGTGTTCAATATTTTCAGTCAGAATGAATGCAAACGGTCATATCTCAGCCAAAACTTTGATTATAAATATAAGAAAAAAATCCATAAATACATTGCTTCTGTGTATAAGTTGCAGGGCATGCAAATTATGCAAAAAATCTGCGACTTATAGGGCAAAAAATACAGTAGTTCATTAGTTTGAGCTTGGAAAAAAATTTCTGCAGATGCAACTGTCAATCATATAAAAATCATTAAAATAAAAATCCACTAAGCAGCCAATTTGCTTATGCCTTGGGCCGGCCCTGCTCCTACCTCTTGGTTAAATACTCGTGCATGTCATGATAAAATGCAGAGATCAACAAAGATCTGATGTAACTGAACTGGTTAGGAAACTGGTCCTCTCAGATCAAATGTGAGACTGCAGCAGCATGACTGTACGAATGAGAAGAACTGGTCAAGTCCCTGTGTGGCCCCATCAAGACGGACTTGATTGATGCTCGTTGTCTGAACTAGAGGCTTCGAGGGGACACGTGTCTGTGTGCATGTGAGTGAGACTTAAACTCATTTATCTGTCTGTAGTCATGCATGCTGTGTGCTGTGAGATATCAGGATGAGCGTGTGTGTTCATTGGTGGGTCCATGAGGCAGCTGCATGAGCATTCCTGTTGACGTTAAGCAGCTAAACAGTACCAGCTTGCTGGGCTCTTAACCTCCCCTTTCAGAGAGGACCTAATGAAGTCCTGAAAGGCTTCCTGACTCCCTCATCTGGCTTTGTTTAGGCCCGGCTCTGCCTCCTCTTGCTTGAGGAAAGCCATTAACCCATTGAGAAGACAGTCACACACACCCTGGAAGACAGTCTGCACCGTTCAAAATGTGTGCGCGGTGAAAACTACTTCTGAGGTGACTGCAGGGTCCAACGTTTGAATGTTACGGTTTGATTCTGAAGTCAGGCTGAACACGGTTCAGGCAAACCGTGATCTTTTGGAACGTTTGGAGTGACATTAAAACTGAAGACCTCCACAAGCAGACATGTTGAAATCCATTCATCTTTTCTACCACAACTTTACTTTGGCACCGACACCACAAGAACTTTGGAACAAAACTAGGTAGATCAAAGTTTAGGCTCAATAATCCAGGTAAAACATCAGCACAGTTCAGTCAGGTCAGGCCATCTGGACAGTTTCTTTTTTTGCTGAGATGTTTCGTCCTTCATCCAAAGGACTTCATCAGTCCAAGGACCCTCAACCTCACGTCAACCAGTTTGATGGTGATAAGATGGTTTCTGTATGAAGGACAAAACGTTTCAACAAAATAAAAAGCTGTCCAGAGGACCTGACTGAACTTTGTTGGATTTTTTAATCTGGATTATTCAGCAAGAATTTTGATGTTTTGAACCATTTTTGGTAATGGCTGCCTCAGAGGAGTCGACGGGGGAGAGGCTGGGCCCCAGAAACCATCTTATCACCATCAAACCGGTTGGCCCACTATGTGAGTAAGCCACTTATGGGACTGAGTTTGTTGTGTCTCCTCAGACTGATGAAGTCCTTTGGATGAAGGACAAAATGTTTCAACACAAAAACAAAACCATGTTTGTTTGTACTGTATTTCACGAACCAGGGGATGCATCTGAATGTAACTATCAGAAATTAATGACTGGATGGACATCTACTTCCAAAAACTTTAGGATTTAATCCAATTCAAGATGGCTGCAACACAAATTAATACAAACATTGCTGTAACTTTGAGTTTTACAGATAATGGGCTAAACTTTGCTGTGGTGGTTGCTGAGCATCATCTCCAACAAACACTCTGAGCTGGCTGTGTCAGCCATGTTGAATTAAAACTCAGTTCCAAAGGAGGCGGGTTTGATTTCTTTCAAGAATATACAGTATAAGCATCTTTATAGAGAATATCGTCGTTTTTCATATGAGAGAAGTTTGATTTTTTTAGTGTTTCCATTAATTGCTGCTGAATTGTTATTGGTTTACATTTGTTGCCGGAGGGAGGGTCATGTGATACATTATTCTTTGTTTTTTTTTTGTCATCAAATATCATATTCCTTAACTTTTTATTGGTAAGGTCAAAGATGTGGAGGGAAATCAAATGAACGTTGCACTTAGATTTTAATTATTTATTTTTCTTGAATTAAAATTGGTCAATAGCAACAGCAGACTCCACCCACAACCAGGAAGAAGCATCACCTGTGAGCTTCTCCACGTCTAACACCAGGGATGAGACGAACAGTGGAGTTACTACGGCCGGAGATTCATCTCTGGAAGATGTACGGAACATTACGGATCATCCTGTTTCTGAGGCGGCACACCCGACACCATTTTTTTCCACGCTTGTAATAGCACTTCATTTTAATTTTATAGTTTGTGCATGCTCAATAGAAGAAAATTGTTTCTACTTGGTTATGCCAGTCTATTGAGAGCAAGGCAAGTGAAAAGGGACTGAGTGTGGGGATGCAAAGGGGGTGCGGGGGAACGAGGCAAATGCGTGGCAAATAAAAAAAAAACTGCGGCAGTTAAAATTGAATTTGTATTCACCAGGAAGTGGGTTAACCCAGTTAAAAGTCAGGCAATCCAATAGCACTGCCTGATATGTGGTGTCGAGACAATCTCCTTTGGGGAACTTAAGCGCTTGGCTCATATGCTGCCTACCCGTGCTCAGAGCATGTTTTCAGGTAATAATAATACATCATATCGCTTAACGGCGTATTTATGTAAGAACTCAGCAGAGAGGAGGCATCTGGAGTGCCTCGGTGTTGTTCTTTGAAATCACCTCCCTCAGATACGCGCCACTCGCAGTTGTTGTGTTTTCTCCTCCTTATCAGTTTTGCAGAAATGGAAAATTCTATTACAGAGCGTATTTGGTTTGTCACAGTCAGATGCCTTCTCCTCAGGTTGCATCTTTCAAGCGGGGGAGGTGGGGTGAAGACATCTTCCCCAAAGATTTCTCCTTTTTAAAGATGCAACTTGGCTGTGTTTGCGTGTTCCTCCCTTTGTAGGGCATAAAAGAACAGACATTTTTTTTAAATACATGGTCTTTTTTTTAATAATAAAAAACAATGATGGAAACAATGAAATAAATATTAAAAGTACATACTCACAGGATGGAACAGGGAAATGACAAATCTCCAAGTCTTTGTTGTAGGAGTATATTGACTGCCCCTTGGTTCATTGACTTTTTATTACAGGAGGTAGCACAACTGTCAGCAAATAGGGAAAAAATTGTTTTAGCCATTTACTTTGCAACATTTCAAGCTTATATAATTTTTGCACATGTACACATTGTGCACACAGATTTTTTTTTTGTGCACATCAGCAACTAGCCTGTTAAGGTGCAGATCTAAGCAATGGGAGGGTGTACAATGGAGAAGAGGAGGAAGAGGAAGGAGTGCAGACAGAGAGAAGGATAGAAGGAGGAGAGGAGGAGATGAAGAGGCACCCGGATAGAGAGGTGGTTTCAGTCTACCAGGAACACACAGCTCTAGCCGCCAGCAGTGTGTCAGTGGTGGTCCCCTCATCCAGTCTGCTGCAGCATCTGCCAGAGAGGCACCAGGCTGAGCAAGACCCAGATCCTTCCCCGGCCCCACCTCAGGTCCAGAGCCCCATCAACTCCCTGTTCCTCCAGGCCCAGCTGTCTTCTTCTGCTCTTCCCGCCTCAAGCTTCTCTCTGTCTTCACACCAAAAACCACGTTAGTCGCCCTGAATCAGAACCCTCGGGCCTGTATCTTTTTCTTTTCATGCAGCCTCAGCAGAAGCTCCCTTCATCCCCTCGTATGCCGCTCCACAACAAAACCTGCCTCAGCTTCTCAAGACGGCCTGACCAAAAGTCTCTCCTCCAGCTTCTTGCAGACCAAATAATTTGCTCCCACGTGCATTCAGAAAGAACAGTCAAATGAAGAAGCTGTATTTCTTCTCCTATTTGTTTTATAAACCCTCAGTCGTCAAAAAATGTTGAAAATGATTAACTTGTTAGATAATTAATAGTGCAAGTAATCGCCTCGCAGAAAAATGTGGCATTGATTGGGTTAGAATTGGAAGAAAATCGCAAGAGAATCAACTGTACCACTTTGTAATAAAATACAATTAAAAAACAAAAATAAAATCAGAGCAAAAAAGTAGGTTTTCCACTAAACTTGGCAAGTAAATTGTATTAATCCAAGTTAATATGTTACCTTGTTTCATCAAATTTCTCATGTTTGTTACTCATCTTTAAATTAACTTTAAAGTGCATTCCTGATAAATATTAAACTAAACTCTACTTCATTCATATCATACAGCACTTTTAATGTCTAACTCAAATTATTTAACATTTAAGGTGTAGCAATAACAACCACAGGGTTCCCAACCACAGTCCTTGAGGAACACCATCCTGCATGTTTTAGTTGTTTCTCTGCTCCGACACAGCTAATTTTAATCAATGGGTGATTAACAGGCTTCTGCAGACCATGAGAAAGTAATTAAATCACTGAATCAGTTGTGTTGGAACTGGGAAACAACTAAAACATGCAGGATGGCGTTCCTCAAGGACCAGTATTGGGAACCACTGCATTAAACAGGAATGTAAAATTAAAAAAAGAGACTGTAAATAAAATACAATAAAACAGGAAACACAGAGGCTAATCAAAAAGCAGTTGTAGTGTATCCACCAAGCTTTTTAAGTAAAGCATGTTTAGTTTGACATGAGCACGGCATCTTTAGCTGGTGTCCTGCACCCATACAGGAAGTCGGTTCCAGAGGACGTTCAGTGCTGAAAATCTTTCTGACAAAGAAGTCAATATATGTAGGCAGCAGGACTAGACAGCATAGTAAATACAGCCCCCCCCCCACCCCACCCCAAATTTAACAAGAAACAAGTCATGATTGCTATTTTTTTAATCTAATGCACTCTAACTGCTTATTAATGTCTTATAAAGGCTTTGTAGCTTATTTAATAATGGGATTAGTAATGATTTATTAATCCTTTCTGCTTCGGTTACAACTCTACTATTTGTACTCAAGGGTCCATGACCTTTAACCTCACACCTGACCTGTTCCTCTGTGTCACTGAGTTACTCTTCAGCCGCGTTCGCTCCCCATTACCCCGCCGCAGCTACACTCCTCAAGGCTTATCCCCATTTAAAGCCCTTTCTCTTTCCCTGCTGGGGCTGGAGAGGGGCCGAAGCTGCAGCATCCTCCCATCCGTTAGCCAGGAGCCACAGATCCCAGCCAGAGATGCCATCTGATACAAGTCTATCATAATGAAGGTCCAGCATGGGGCTAAATGAGTTTCCACCTCAGCCGCGCGAGGGGCTAATGACAAAACAGCCTCCCTGTGCTCCTTGGCCTGCCGCTAGCTTTAATCAGGGCATATGGCACTTGCCTAAACTGCTTGCCTACGAGGAGCGGAGAAATTTTGGGAAAAGCAGTAAAAAACGAGAAAGCTCAGAGAGAGAGAAATCAAGTTTAAAAGCTTGGAATTTGGGATTCATGATTAAATTTAGAAAGTTTACAAAGCTGCAGAGAATCCATAAAACTGAAGAAGTTGCTGCAAAGGGATTTTTTTTTTTTTGGATACATAAGATTTACCTAATAGGCAGGCCTGTGTGGCTGCTGATACAGCATAGAAATTACTAATAGCTTTCATAGATTTATATTAATTTACAGGATTTAATGTTCCCTAAATGGCAGATGATCAACAAGGGGAAACAAAAGTGTATTTGTGTCCCAGTGGTATAAAAAGACTGTGGAAGGGGTTGAGAGCTTAACAAACAGGCTACTCCATTTCCCTAGCCCACTTTATGGCTCCCCAACCTATCCAAATTAGCTTAAAGGATTGATAATTCTTCCCTAATATAAAACTGTTACTGAGCCCCTAAACTGTGACTTGCTCTTTTTTTAGGTTTTGTCAAACACTAAATAAAAGCCCGGTTTTGGAAATTAATTTGAAATCGCATAACAAGGCTTGCTTTTAATTTGATTAATTCTTTGTTGTTGTTTTAGATCCCTTGTGAAGACACCCATGACGTTTCGAGGTTATTTGTTCCACTGTCTAATGACAATTTTCTTGCCCAATAACACCATTTAAATAGCGGCCTCCGCGCTAGTTTTTTTTTTTTTTTTTTTTTTCCATCCTTGAAATCACAGAGAAGGCTAAGCCAAAGGGGGACTAATAAACCTCGCCCTTAATTCCTCTGTGAGGCTACTGCTGTGACTGCTCGCACTAGAACTTCCTCACAACCTTAATTAGATACTAAAAGATGATCAAAACCTATTTTAGCCTCGCTGGCTTGAGACTGAAGGCACTTTTTGTGGCAGTGGTCATGAAAGTATGTTGAATAAAAGTAATATATGACATTAAAATTTTAAAAGAATGCCATAGATGCAACAAAGTTTCTACACTAATTATATTGAATGTATCGCTTGCCACAATAAAAGCTGGATATGCTATAATTGATTGTGTATATGCGTAAGTGGGCCTATGTCCATTTTGATGTCTGCTAACAAAAGTCTCAGAGACTTATCACTGGTTGTACAACAGATTACTTTTTGGAGTCAACCTGATTTAGGAACTTAACGCACATAAAAACAGCTCTAACTCAATCAGTTTTGTGCATACTAACTTAAAAGTTGCTGTAGCTGAGAGTCATCTCCAGCTCATTCTCTGAGCGCTGACAGATCACATAAGGTGTTTATACAAAACACTGGCATAAAGGAAGACGGGAGACACACATAACAAGGAATACTTTATTACTAAGAATAATTGATTGAGCTGTGATAACTAGAAAAAAAAATCATCAGGTTGTTTAGTTCATTTTAAAGCTGGTGGACTGTGCTGTGTTTTGAACATCAGCTGTTCTCAGGCTACGTTCAGCATGAAGAAAATGAACCCTTGAAGCCCACGCTGACAGTTTTGGACCCCGCTGCTCCTGCTTTCCCCAGCAGTATAACCAGCTTTGGTAACCAACAAGCCTCCAGTACAAATTGGTCTATGTACAGCGGGGAGCAAGAGTTGCGTCTCTGTGGAAGGAAGATCGAGAAAGGCTGAGTTTATCCAGGCAAAGGCCTTTCGTTCCCTTGAACACCATCATATCTCTTCCTCAATCTTTCCCCTCGTTCCAAAAAATGCCATCCAGGTTTTTCCCTCGGAGCGAGGTGATTGCTTGCAGCTGGGGTGCATTGAGAACATTTTAATATTATGTGGAAGATCAGAGCAAACTAACTACATTATTCTCCTATTACACTCATTTCATCCAACTGATGTCTTTATATTCTTCCCTTTGCCTCGATTAGCCTAATGTGAAATTGGAAGGGTGGGGGGAATACGCTTAGGACTGTACCGATTGTTCGTCGGTTGCCTATTATTTCAGAGCGCCATTAAAATGGAGGCGTCTTCTATAGTGACTGTAAATAAAACGATTAGTGGCAGATCCAGCCGGGTGCTGAGGAAGATTTCATTCCAGGGATCTGCTTATCAACGTTCTTGGAAGGTTTTGAAGGAATGCAAGGGCCCGTCGCAAGAAACCACCTTCCCCCCACCTTCATCCCACGATGGCTCCACGTCTCTCCCTGAATCCGCATTACGGCAGCAAATCTCGCACTTGCCTTGAATTCTTGTCATAAAATAAATAAATCAATTACGTTCCCACACACATGCAGGCACGGCTTCCATTGCAGGGCTAGGTTCAAATCGTTTCGTCTCACATGCCTGTAAGCCTGCTTAATATCCTGCCAGCATGCCCAAATTATTAGAAAAGTACAAGAGTGACGATTGTCGGAAAACGCTGTTGATCTGAACGCGCAAATATTAAATGCTGTGAGCCTGAATGTGGCAAAGGAAGAGCTTCCACACCTCATGAAGCCCTTACCCAGCAGGAGATGTTTTGAAATGAGCGTGTTCTTTACAAAGCACATGTTGCAAAAACAGTGAAAGAAGCAAAAAAATAAAAAATCCTTCAGTGTTTTTACTTGCATGCACGCAACAAGTCCACAATCCATTCTTGGCAGAAAGTTACTTCTTTATGAAATTTCTCAATATTTGTTGTGCTCTGGCCTTTCAATGATGCACAGCCGTCCACCAACTCCTCAGTTTAACTTAAACTGCCTTCAGCATTAAAAATGTCTGACAGGGTCTACCAATATCAAAAACACTGAACTAATGAGCCTTATGAGATAGGTTCAGTAAAATAAAAGAAATATCAGCTCATGTGTTAGCAAACACACCCATTGGACACTTTATAGATCCACCTGTTCAATTGCTTGTTAAAAAAATAGCTAACCAGCCAATCACATGGCAGCCACTCAACACCTTTAGGCATCTGTGTTGAAGACGACTTGCTGAAGTTCAAATGGAGCATCAGATGGGAATGAAAGGAGATTTTAGGGACTTTGAACATAGCAGGGTAGTTGGTGCCAGATGGGTGTATTTCAGAAATTACTGATCTACTGGGATTGTCACAATCTTTAAGGTTTGCCAAAAAAATCATCTGAAATAGAGAAAGTATCCAGTGAGCAGCAGTTGGATTGACGAAAATTGTTGATGCCAGAGCTCCGAGGAAAAAGAGCAGGTTCAAGATAATAGAAAGTTCACAGTAGTTTAAGAAGTCCTTTGTTGCAACCAAAATTTACATCTCTGAACACATCAACATTGACGCAGGTGGTCTTCAGCAGCAGAAGACAATCCACAGTCCGGCTCCTTTGGATCGGGATATTCTCGTCATGGATGTTCTAAATCAGCAGCAACTTTGTGATGATAGCATGCCAACATGGAGCAACGTCTCTGAGGTTTCCAACAACTTGCTCAATTTATGCCATGAAGAAGTAAAGCAGTTCTGATGGGAAAAGGGGCGTCCAGCCTGGTACTCGAAAGGTGGATCTAAATAAAGTGACCAGTGAGAGCATGATTAACTTCATGCCAAGTCACTTCTGAGGGATAATATCACCAAACTAAACTTGTAACTACATGTAATATGATTCATATGCATATCCCTTCTGGACAGGGGTGCTTTAAAACACATCTAATTAGATCCTGGCTCGTATGGAAAACCTCACTGCACCAAGGCTCCGGACTGATGCTCGTTGTATTTTAGCAACATCATAATGTAACTTCTGACACAAAGAAGTCAAATATATATATTTTTTTTCTTTTTGAACGTTTTTATTTAGCTTCATTTGATTTTTAGCAATTCTATAAAAGCTTTTCAACAGGTTTTTAGTTTTCAGTTGATCCAAAATGCTGCTGCCAGAGTCTTAACAGGAGCTGGTAGGAGAGATCATATCTCTTATGTTTTAGCTTCTCTCCATTCCCTCCCTGTCAAATAGAATTCAAAATCTTCTAACTTACAAAGCCCTCAACAACCTAGCTCCTTCTTATATTACAGCTCTTATTGCTCTATTTTTCATGTCTATATCAAACTTCCGGTTTCTGTCCATGAGGCTGACACATTGTCCAGTTTTAAGACTGGGCTTAAGACTTCCCTTTTCGATAAATCCTATAGTTAGTCAAGTTTCCTGACTTATTCCTTATCCTATGCTGCTATAACCTTAGATTACCGGAGGATAAATTGATCGCATTTCATCAAATGACTAGTTTGTATTTGTAATTATTCTTTCTTAACAAGTGATTTTTGTCTTTTTGTCTTTCCTCCTTGTAAAAACCTGATGGTCTCCACTCTGGACCTGCCATTATGTGTTCGTTTTCTCCTTCCTGTTCCTCTCAAACCCAGCTGGTTGAAGCAGATGACCGCTTGTCCTGAGCCTGGTTCTGCTGGAGGTTTCTTCCTCATGAGCGAGTATTTCCTTTCCACTGTTGCCTCTGTGCTTGCTTAGGATGAGAGACTGCGATGAAGTGACAACTCAAAGCAGTCTGTTGGCTCCTCAGATAAATAACATGACTTTATATGTATGTGGTTGTTTCTGTTCAGTGCCCTGAGACGACTTCTGTTGTGATTCATTGCTATACAAACAAACTGAATTGAATTAGAGATCTTATTACATACAGTAATACAAAAAAAAAATCACGTTTATTGTTTGAAATCTTTACGTGCTGTGCTGCATTTTAAGCATTTCTGTGACATTACATTGAAACTCCTTTCGGCTATACTCGTAATGTTTGTTTTTCTTTCTTCTTTTCTTTTGCTTCCTTGGATTAACTTCCCTTTGTCTTGGGTGGCGTGGACGCAGTGTTGATTTCAGCTGTACGACGACTGTTTCGTAGCTCGCAGCGTGTTTGTCTTTGGTGGCAGTCCTAAACTCCATTCAGCACACAAGAGGATCCCCTCGGGCCGGGCATATCCCAGCATTCTCTGCTCCATCCCAGTGATGGACCGGGCAAATGTGATCTCTTACCCAAACACACCAGTGGGTCCACATGTGCACAAATGAACAAACAGCAGGGGGAAAGCATCACCGCAAACCACCATCTCAATACTTGTTCCTATCACATGACACTAAATCCACTTAAGACCCAGCATAAGGAGGAAAATAAGAGATTCAGTTACAAAGTCTGCAAAGGTTTGACCTACGCTGTGTCATCGTGTGCCTGTGCTATTGTCTGATGAAATGTTTGAATCTGACAGATCCACAAAGCCTTCTATTTTGTTAATTACGCTGATAAAATTCCAGTCAGGGATCCAAAACTGTCTCGATGATCTTTTTTTTTTTTTTTGTCATGGTTATGAGAAAACTCTTCGTATCGGAAATATACCACTCCTCAAAGAGTAACAGCTGCATTACCTTCAGGACCTGCTGTCAAAAGCCGGTGGCCTTTTCAGTAAAATGCAGCTTCAAAAAGAGATAAAAACGGGAAAAGCGTGCCTGTGTGTGCAACTGAAGGTTGTGTTTTTATTGTTGGGGAGATGGGCTCCTGAGAGCCCTGACAAATCATTTTGTTTATTGGAAGTAAAACTACTCTGACCACAATTCCCTCTGGAAGTGGAGCAAAGTCTGATGCTTTGACCTTTTGCAAATGAATTTAAGCGCGCTTGAACACTTCAGGTAATTACAAAGAAAAACTGCTTTGACAGGATCTGTTTGGGCTGAATTACTGACAGTACGTCGGGACAGGCAGGCACAGTTTGGGCTCACAGAGCTTTTCTGTAAAAATGGGTGGCATGACAGCATGATGGCATTTTGTGTGGGGAAAGCTGATGGGTGTGGGGGGAGTATGAAGTCTGTGAGTGAAAATGGGGGGAAACTGATGGGGCTGATCAAATGGATGTCAAACCATCCTCCAATCATGCCCTCACAGCTCAGTCTGTAAAGCCGCTCAACCACGAGGTCTCCCACTGAGCCGAGTGGAACCAGAATCACTGGTAGCAGATATGTAGCACCTCAGTGCGTAAACCTGAAAATAAGAAGCCATCAGGACTGAGCAGCAGCTAAATCTACCATCTGAGCAGTTTGAGGGAACACAGGTACCCTCAAGGGGAAGGAAAACAATCCCCGTTTTGGGATTTTCAACCTGTTCGTATCACATTATGTGTTTCATTAGTCATGTTTTAATTGTTTTATTTACATATTTACCGTTTATTCCCTGAGTCACAATTAAAGTTGCAGCAGAAACTCCCATCCATCCATCCATCCATCCATCCATCCATCCATCCATCCATCCATCCATCCATCCATCCATCCATCCA
>JARVGV010000646.1:25242556-25256635 GCA_031762435.1 Hypsolebias longignatus
GAGTTGCGAACTGTCCTTAGGTCCGGAACCCGTTCGTAAGTCGGGGACCACCTGTACATGTATATATATATATATATATATATATATATATACACACACACACACACACACAAAAACTTCCTACACTTGCAAAATTCTAAACAAAGTTTCTAAACTCTACACGCTCTAATAGAGCAGAGCATGTCAGGATTTCAGCTCTCACCCTCCGGCTGCACCAGCACTCTTGGCCACGCCCACTTCTCCCCTGCAGAGTGGAAAGCAAATCCTGTAGCAGGAAGTTTATCCTGTAGTATGGGCTGCACAAAGCAGGTGCTAAATAATTTAAAAGGATTCATTTTAAATAAAAATTCCATGCTGATTGTGCGGCTCATCCATCAATCAGCCAATTGTGTCATGTCCAATCTTATTTTGAAAATCTGCGATAAACGAGCCGCAAAGTAGTGAGCGACTACTGTATTGCTATGCAATTTTTGTATGAGTCCACACTCAATGTAAACAAAGCATTTTTATTTACATACTTTAAAAAATCTGAGCATAAATACGTACCAACACATCAAAATTGTCTGACTTTAACCCACACACACTTCTCTATGGACATCGCCATTATTGACCCATGTTCAACCAATTCAGCTGTTTTAGCAGGTAAACAAACACAAGCCGTAGTTGGCAGCTGTTCACTAATCTTGCTTTACAATGTTAGTTTAAGGACACGTTAACCTGCCATGTGAGAAAACAATTGTGCATGTTTGGTTTTACGTTCTGAAAATGGAACAGCCTACTTAAAATAGAAATGCATAACTTTAATCGTTCCCCTGACACAGAACCCAACTTTAAAATAGTCAAAATATCCTTTAAACGCAACAAAGTTAAGTCAGGTTCTATGGACAGTTTCTTTTTGTTGCTGTTGAAACGTTTTGTCCTTCATCCAAAGGACTTCATCAGTCTGAGGAGCCACGACAAACTTATTCCCACAAGCAGCACACTCACATAGTGGGTCATCCAGTTTGATGGTGAAAAGATGGTTTCTGAATGAAGGACAAAACGTTTCAACAAAAAAAGAATCCGTCCAGGTGACCTGACTTAACTTCTTTGGATTTTTATATTTTTACCTGCATTATTGAGCATGAACTTTAATATTCTTTCTATGTTTTAACAACATTTTGCACTTTGCCAACCCTAATTTTTTTCATTTTGTAAATGGGGATTATAACGTTGCGTTAGTTGTTTCTTTTTAATCGATGCTGCAACGTGACTCAAAGCAGGAATTGCTGATTTTAAAAGCAGTTTTGTAAATTTAGGGTTGGATTTAAAAGTTTTTGTCATAAATAAACTATTTCTATTATTTTTGCCTAACGCAAAAATTAACTCTTCGATAAACATATGTATTTTTATTAATGAGGCTTTATTGTGGGTTGCTCATTGATTTGGACCAAACAATAACGTATAAACTTGATGGCAAACAAAATTTCCCATCTTTAGCCCCCTTGTCTTGAAACGGTTGCCCAAGGCCTTGATATAATCACAAAACCAGCGCACCTCAGTGGGACCAATTTTTGTATTTCTCCAAACAAACCCGATCCAGCGCAGAGTAAAGAGTCATCTGTTATTGACACAAAGAACCTAATCCTGCCTACCATTAACTATCTCTTCTAAGAGTGAAGCTCTCATGTCTGAGTTGGATAACTAGCCATCACTCCTGCCTGTTGGCTACACACCTGCCCCAGCAGCACTCAGAGGCAGGCACGGGCCCCAGGAGAACACGCACACACAAACTGATGTTTAAATTTAAGTATGTGTATTCATTTCACAAGTACACACACTAATAAGTCCCTCCTGCACACCCACACGTGCACGCACAGCTACCGACATGCACACCTTTCCTATTTGTCACTCACTGACTGTCTGTTTGCCAGGGCTGTGGCAATTATGGCTTACAAATAAATGCCAGGTGCGAAAGCAACACCCAGCGCGCCGAGGTAAATTAGTAATATTAGGAATGTGCTCTCATCATTTGCAGTCAATTTTCTGTCACTAATGAGATTTAAAAAAACAATGCTGTCAGTCAAATGAGAGAGAGAGGAAAACCATTTCCATTTTTCTTATTTCCTGTTCTTCCTAATCAAGCTGTTAAGTTTAATAATCATGAAAATAGCAGGACATGGCAGCGCTGCTTAATTACATTTTAAATATCGTGGAGTTTCCAGACCTTTGGAAATGTCATTTCATGTGACATTGGACTGATATTGCAAACGCACGCGGCACACAATGTGAAAATATAATTGCCTCGTGGATATGCCGAGGGAATGGCGAAATAAAAGCACAAACAATTATTGTTGAAAGGAATGTAACAGAGTAATGAGAATGAAGTCTGTTTTAGGAGACCACGACCTATCCTCTGAGATTTCTCAGCCTCCTAACCTGGTTACCCTCCTCCACCCCCCATCTCCTCCCTCCAGGGTGGACTGAGTGTAGATGATGGTGGTGGTGACCAGAAGAGGGCAGACATACTGTATTTAATCCCAGATCTGATCATCTCCACCTACCTGTCCTTTTTATTTTATCTTATTTTACAGTTTCTCTCTTCAAAATGTCTGAATCTGAGTCTTGAAGCGCTGCTCAGTTCAGCATATCAGCCATCTTTTTGAACTGGGCTCTGGAGGTCAGCATCAAAAGTGCTTTTAGACATCTCTGCAAGTTGATTTGTACACAGTCATTCAAAGTGGTTCACAGAGACAGGGTCATCAAAAACAGAAAAAATACATTAAAAAGAAAAAAACGTGACAAGACTTGCATTCAAATTCAGGCATTAACTACTGTATTTTTCAGCCTATAAGTCATAGTTCTTTGCATAATTTGCATGCAGTGCAACTTATACACCGAAGCAACTTATTTATGTTGTTTTATCATATTTATGAACCAATTTTTGGCAGAGATATGACCGTTTTCATTCATTCTGACAACAAAAACATGGACCACTACCACTTTCAGCTGCTAGGTGGCACTCAAGTAGTACGGCATGCCGTTGTGTCATGTAATAGGTAAAAGTAGTTATTAATGACACAATCAGCCTACTAGTCTGCCACCTTCGTCCAGCTCCAGGATCATGCCTGGAGAAACCATTTGAGACACACCTTTGCTATAATGTCGAGCACACAAATAATTACTTAAGGTACTTATCTTGTTAAATTTCGAAAAAATGTGCTGCATTCCTCCTTCCTGATTTTCTCCCTCTGCACACTCCCACAGCACTGAGGCAACAAATACATTTGAGATTTGGGGCAAGGCAGCTGACTTGGGACCCGAAGATCCTAGGTTTGATCCCCGGTCATTGCACATCTCGTGGTGTCTCTGAGCAGGACACATTGTCTCCAGTTGCTCCCCGGGCGCTTTCCACAGCTGCCCACTGCTCCACCTGGTGGTGGATGGGTTAAATGCAGAGAGCCAATTTTGCCATTGTATGGGAACATAGAATGATGACAATACATACACATAATAATAATAATAATAATAATAATAATAATAATAATAATAATTGTTATTATTATTATTACTATTACCGGAAAATACGGTAATAGAAACAAGTTGTCGTCTTTGTGAGAAGCTGCAGAAAACTACTGTTTTCAGTTCTGCTTTAAATAAACCAAGTTTTTGTTCAGCTCACATTTTCAGGTTTTAATTTTTGTTCCGAGAATCACTATAAACATGCTCCTGATGACCTGACATGTAGTCAGCATGTTGATTGGATCATAACTGCACTAAGATAACAATCCTGCATTTACACCGTTTGCACATCAACAACAGATTTTGAACATGTGTCTCACAATGGAAACATTGTCCAAGTAATATACACCAACGTGTCACCACAAGTGTTTGTATCGTTGCGCAAAAAAAAATAACCGTCTTTTCATGCACCCCCGTCGTTAACTGTTGTTTTATCAGATGAACCATAAATCATGTATTTGGTGCCACATATATTTCACTGCACTGGTTACATCTTGTTTTCAGAGATAGTAATGGGGAACTGAAAAGAGCTCCACGTACGATTAACAGATTGTGTGCAAATGTAGCCAACCACTGCCTGACAGAGGCTTGCATGTGCCCCCTCATCCAGGAAAGGCCAAGGTGACAGACAGTTGTGGACGTTATAATCCCTCCTTCGTTCTTCTTTGTTTCATCTGATCGAGCAAAAGCAAACTGTTTCCCTCTCTTTCATGTACATTTCTGTTTTTTGTTCTAAATATTACCTTCGGTATCTTTTAATACTTTGTTGCTTGAGGCCTTCGCATGCCTCAGGCCCCCACCATCGCCTCTTCTTTGTACCAGTGAGTCAGTGGTGCTAGCACAGGGCTAGCTAAGTTGCTGATGAAATGTAAATGGGCAGTAATGAGCACAATCACAGCCACTTGAGGGGAAATCTGCCATAGTCAACCACACAGTCCAATTTCTCTGTCATTTGTCACGTCCTGATAGACGTGACCAAGTCCCAGGGTGGGCGTGTGACTGACAGGGCCTGGCGCCGGCACTGGAGGGACCAAACTGGGCCTCTGGAGTGGCCCTTCACGAGTGACCGTGGGGACAGGGATAGTGATGGTGGCTTGTGTCTCGCTGGCCATTCTAAACTGGTCCATTAATTACATAAAACCCTTAGAGAAAATTAACAGGCAAATTTAATAACAGGAAGGAGGCGGAGGGTGTGTGTGTGTGGGTGTGTGTGTGTGTGGGATTGCAGTGATGCTATCCACCCCCTGCTACTGCAAAAGAGAAATGCTTCAAGCTTATTGTCACCATGGACGCTCATCTAACAAGGCTTTCTGACACTTAAGGTCAATGATTTAGAACCCAACAACAGGTTTAGTGCGGGCAATGAATTACAACACTTTGGGCAATAAATTGTCACATTTAATGTTAAACCATTCCATAGCAATTATGAGACCTTAGTGTTACGGTTCCTTTAATTGGTGATTTGTGACAAACCATGAAAGGTTATTCTCCACATGGAATTTGATGACATTGAAAAGGCTTCATTAAAATGTGACATCTTTTAACTATAATATTGCACCTTCCTCTTGCTTATAAGGCGTTTTATTTATCGTTAATACTTGGTGTTTTAAAACCAGTAATAGAATTGTGATTCACCTAATAGTTTAAACAAATGATGGTGGATTTGAGTAGTGAATGTTTGTAGTTTTTTAGATTAATGTTTTTCTGGACTGGTATGCAGGGAATGCAAAAAAGAAATGTTTTTGGTGCAAGATGTGGGCAGGAGTTATAAGAACAGAGTTAGATTTGATTTTTTTCTTGTCTGTGGTGGTGCAGAGTGACAATTAGCAAGTAAACAGAGATTTTATTCACCACCACAAACAATGGTGAAGCCAGAGGGTGGCCATTGGTGGCAGTAGTGACCACCATCGATTTAACTTCAGTTTACGCACCAGCCGCTATACTGAGGAAACTATACTTTTAAGCAATATAAAAACAAGAAAGAATTGTTCCATTACATGATGGGAGTGGCCAATTTACATATACTGTATAATATGGCTGTGGCCGTTTTGGATCTTGATATACTTTGTAGAAACACCTTTTTTTATAGTGGTCTGTCTTACACAAAGATGCATCCACACACTGAAATGAATGTTGACACGTTGCTTATTTTTCAAGTTATCCAGCTCACAAAATAGATGGGCATATATGGGGGCAGCCATGTTGGATTTTGACATGGCAACCCAATGAGGGACTTTTTTTTTTTTTTCCTTTTTAAATACATTGGTATCTCACTTAATTTTCAAATAATCCAGTTCACAAGATGGACATATCAATGGACGGACAAAGGACATTTCCAAGTTCCCTCTGCTTCCCATCACAGAACAACAGAATGGACAAATCAAGTCACATCCAGTCAACACAAAAAAGCCCCACCACAATATTTAACGAAATTAATAATGTTCTTTAAATTAGCATAGATGCTCTGAAATGAAAAAAAAAAGTGTTTTTTAAACCAGCGTTCCTTTCATATCTTATTATGAACACTGTGTTTTGGGACATCTTTAGGCTGTTGGTCATCAGCAACCTGTCACATGCACACCTTTATTCCAGTTCCTTTGGTTTAATTTATAGAAAAGACCAAATATACTGTTGGACCTTCAAGGTGAATGCCAAAGAGCCCTTGGTTGAACCTTTACAGGATTTATTTTATTCCTTTTTTGATTTTCAGATACAGTTCTTCTACCACAATATGTTCTTTAGTCCTGACACTCCTTTCCCAAATTTATTAGACTGACTACACACTATGCTATCATGGTCAAGTATTGGACTGGAGCGGACATTTGTGGAATAAACCTCTAGAACTTATGACCTGCTTCCAACCAGGGTGGGCTCTGTTCATGTTAGAGCTTGTGACATGATTCCTGGCAGAACATTGCTGGGTCAAGCTCTTCTATGAACATTGACCCATAGACTATACTTACTTAACACACAGGTGACTACTTGATGTGGTGGAACAGTAGTGGAGAGAACTTTGTGAAACTTTACTTTTTTCAATTCAATTCAAAAATACTTTATTAATCCCTGAGGGAAATTAAATGTTGTTGTAGCTCATTCTCCTGGTTTCATTAAAGAATTGTTCTAGATGGTGATGGCTGTCAGCAGGAAGGATCTCTTGTGGTGGTCCGTCTTATAGCAGATCTGAAGAAACTGGCCACAGATGTTGATCCATTTACTTGGACTTGGTGGACCTCTTGGTCCTCCTGGGCAGCAAGGCCACCTGAATGTTGGATAAAACTCCTCCCAGAACGATGTTCCCTCCTCTCAGCAGCTTGTTGAGCTCCTTATCATCACAGAAAGCCAGCTGCAGGTGTCGGGGGATGATCCCGGTCTTCTTGTTGTCACGAGCCATGTTTCCCGCCAGTTCCAGGTTTTTGGTGGTCAGGTACTCGAGTACCGCCACCAGGTAGACAGAGATGAATCCATGGCACCTCCTTTACTACTCATTTGGTATTTGGGGCTGTAGTTGAGGTTTTATTTGAGCTTTGAGATAATAATCAGCTGCTCCCAGTTGTAAAAGCAAACACACACCTTGTTGCCATAGTTACGCATCATAACAAATGTCCAAAAGTAAAGAAAGTTACAGTAGAAATCCTTCCAGCTACACAGCATCCGATACCAGAGGAAATTATCATCCAAAAAAAAAAAAAAATACATTTAAAAAAAGCAATTCACATCCAGAAACAGATGAATTAAAGTTTTCAAAAGCAACATGACAGAATGAATGTAACAGAGCAACTCGCAGCCACCTTGAGGGGCGTAGCTCTAGATTTCAACAGGAATCACTCAAAGTGATAAAATCACCACAAAGGTTTCAGGTCAGCATAGGTCATGTGATTCAGCCTTGTACATTAAAATGTAGAACAACCTTTTTACACTTTCACATAATCATTGTCCAGGATCTCGAGATTTCACTGTAACTTACCCACTTAGATTAATGAAATGCATTATGGTGTGAGGTAAAGCCACTTAGCTGTATCACTGTGCACTGGGAGGTTTGTAAAAGGAAATTTAAGCTATAAGAGCAAGTGGAAATCCCAGGATACCGTCACTACATTAAAATGCTCAGTATACAGAATTTCTGCATAGTTCTCTCACTCCACTGTTCAAAGTTAGATATGCTAATGCAGAAAGTAGTCAAGTAGAGTGGTACTATCCCAATGTGCTTGATGTGATAGAAAACAGAAGCAAAACCATCAGCTTGGCATACATCAAATTACTGTGTCTGCATGTGTGTGTGTATATATGGAAAATAGAAGGAGTGAAGAGTTTGGGGCTCCTGTGGCCCACTTCTCCTTCTCCTTCTCTGTATTCCCTCTTCCTCTGCGGTGCTGTCAGCCTCCCAGGGGTCGGATCAGTTTGCTGCAATAGGTAGGCCGAGGCTATCAAAGTACATGTTTTAACTTTTTAAGACTTTGCAGGTTGGCTTTGTTCTCATTTTCTCTCTGTTGTGTGGGCTCTCCTGGGCCCTTGGTTGAGGAGTATCTCTAGGTGCTGGCAAGTGGCTTTGGGCTATTAAAAAAAGAAAAGAAAAGAAAAAAGCAGGGCATCTACTGGGAGACGCAGAGTTTTTCAAATTGAGTTTGAGCATAAATGAATGTCTTCAAGTCTAGAAAAAACACAACACAAGCTCTCTTTGTACAATAAATTAGGCACATCATATTCTGAATGATGTGCTTAATTGAGAGTTGCATAATCATACTATCTTTTCACACATGTGGCATTTTCTACATCTCTGTAGTTTTTCCAAAGTCATGAACCAGTGCCATTCCCATGACTTCAACCCACATTCATGCTAACACACATCAAACACATCTGCTCTAACTACCATGATTTCAACCCTCACACCCTCTACCAACAACAACAAAATGTAGAAGAAAAAAAAACAGGCTCAAAGCTACTGGGATGATTTGATTAGCAATGATATCCGAAAACGGCCTCATCGTGCTAACAAGATTATGTTGAGGCCCTGTCTGTTGTCAGTGCTGGAAATTTGCTAGGTGATTAAAACTCTCTCTCCCTGCTCAAACAAGAGCCTTCGCTCGCCACTGAGACCGTTGCCAGGTAACAAGACATGACTGGTGTTTTGAAGTTATTGCATACGCAAACAGCCCAAGCTACAGGAGACTGCTACGAGACAGAAGTGGGAAAACTTTGGCCCCAGCCAGATTCGAAAGCTTCACTCGCTGGACGTACAGCAGCTAATAAAATGACTCTTAGTTCCACTTTAATCGTTTATCATTGACACAAGGGATTCATTATATTTAAAACTGAGTACAAGTATGTATATTTTGAGTACTTGTCAATACAAGTACAGGTAGTCCTCCACTTACGCCCCCCCCCGGACATACGGCATTTCGGACTTATGGCCACTTCCCCAGTGACGTCATCACACCTCCCATTGACTTTCAATAGCTGCACTTTTTGAGGGTACTGTGTTAGCTAACTGCTTGGAAAACACAGTAATGTACATGTTTAAGGTACAGAATGTACGCTGGTGTTTTGTTATGTTGAAAAAAAAAACATGTTTAAAACGCCGTTTACCGTCCTTTTTCCGACTTACGGCAAAAATCCGGACTTACGGCCACCACGTGGGATGAGCTCCGACTTACGTTAAAATTGGGTTACGAACGGTTTTTAGGTACGGAACTCATTCGTAAGTCGAGGACTACCTGTAACTTTTCGAGGACTACCTGTACTTTAAAAGGACATTACACTTATTTATCTTCTTTTGGCTGCTCCTTTCTTCAGGGGTTGCAACAGCAAGCCATTTAATGAGGATTTGGCAAACACTTTCTTTATGTCAGATGCCCCTCCTGACGCAACCATCGAGCTACCGCAGCCCACATTTGTGGAGCAGAGGGCTACCCTCTATGTGCCAGGAGAGCAGATGGGGTTTTAAGGGCCTTGCTTAAGGGTTCACAGTGAAACAAATGAAGGTAGAGGTAGGTGTAAGTGCGTCATCTTTCCAGCCCACATTTTGATGCAACGATCAGGGGATTTAAACCGGCGACATACCAATCACATGTTCACCTTCTCCTAACCACTGCACCACCATTTCCTCAATCAGTAGAATTGTGAATGTCTATTGATGTCGTTATCCACTGTTGTCATCACTCTGTTAAAATCCAGGTCTTTCTTGTGAATGAGTCCTGGCTCGGTCGGACTAACCTGTTTAAATAAAGGTTGAGTGAACACATTTTGAAGCATTAGCCTAGCATTTGCTTAGTTAGCATCTTCCTGTGGCATTAACACATTCACCTCGCTCATATTAATTCATATTCTCCTTTTTTTTTTTTTTTTTACCGAAGTGATGATGATTATAAAGGTCTTCATCACGTTGCCAGGGACTGAGTAGCGAGAATGTCGGGAATCTCGTGTTCCGATTCGTATATCCCAAGGGCACTCATTGGGTCAGTTGTGGCTTTCTTTTTCCTGGTGGTGTTTATCAGTGGCTACACTGAAAGGTGAACACATTTGCTTAAAGTGGTACCAGTACAAAGATATCACAATATTTTTATAAGTACAAGTACATGCATGTATCAGAACCAATACCCAATACTGGTATAGGTATTGATGCATCCCTAATTGGTAATAAGAGTCTAAGTGATTAGTCGACTAGTCGACCAGTTGATTGTAGGGGGGTGGGGGGGCACCACCACCACCACCGTGGTTGTTTATTTTATTTAGTGAATTAAATAAAATAAAACTAACTTTTGCAGCTTAATTATAGTTTTTGTTTTTCTGTATAACCTGTTTACAGTATGATAAATGGTAGGAGCATAAATATACACTCAATGTCTTGTTCATTTTTTTGTAAATAATAAATTACTTTTTTGGGGAATAGCATCTTGAGTTCCTATGATCTCTCGACTAGTTGATGTCGACTTTAAAAAATATGTAGTCGATCAGATCCTAATTGGTACACAAATATCCACTAATGTAAATTAAATGTGAGAATTATACAACTGTATAGCTACTTTTTTTAAACATATTTAAAGACACTTAAGGTGGTATAGGATGTTTAAAACTGTTTTAGTTTAAACACCAACGTGCCTTTTTTTTTTTTTACTTGACTAATTTAACTCAACAGTCTTTTTCTGTTAGCAAAAATGGCTAAGGGCTAAAGGCGTTGATTTGAGCAACGAGCAAAATCCCAGAGGCGTTATTTGTTAAATTAAAGCCGCTTGAAGGATTTAACAACAGCTTATCTTTTCACCTCGAAATAGTTTTCAAACTGGAGTCAAGTTTCTGAATCTTCAACTTTCAGTTTACCATAAGAAGGGTATTAATTTGTTTCTCCAGCTCTGTATTTATTCAATTGGATTGTGTATGCATGGAGGACCTAATGAGGGCTTAAAAATGCAATTATTGCTTAAGCAAAAAGTGTGACTTTTTTGATAAATGTTTCTCTTCCCTAATAAATGGAGAATCAACAGACTTAGGAAACTGCTTTATTCAGAGCTTGAAATTAGCCCATCAATCACTGGCTGAATTTGTTAACTATTTCTCTCTTTATCGCCTCCTTCTTGCGCTCTCCTCTTTCCTCAGAGGTCTGTGATATTCAAAGAGGAGGAAGAGAGAGGGGGAGAAGAAAAGGAAGAGGTGAGGTAACAAATATGATAATTGTGAACAAATCATCAGGAAAGTCATCAGACTGGGGTCAAAAAGAACACGTTTAGGTTTAAGTTATAGTATCTTGTAACAAGTGAACTATGCTAATGAGGCGCATTTATAATTCATAAAGTCTATAGGTGCACAGGTCAGTGGTGCCATGTGAGCAAGGTTAATCATAAGCAACAAGGTCATGTGGTGCCAAAAGGTCACCCTGATTGTTTATGAACATATTGATTTTGTTTACAGAACAATGAGCATCACCGAGTGGCATATGTGCATTTTCTTTTATTGATTTGATGGATTCTTATCCTTGTGTGGCCTGCTAATATATAGTTGACCTCAAATAAATGAACTCTTATAATATTTAAGAAAAATCATTCACTGGACCGAAACTGACCCAATCAATCACAACCACAGATGGAGTGTAAGAAACAAAACTTATATTCTAATGTATTTATTTTATTGTTTACCGAGAATCTAATCTGATTTTTAGGGCTCGATGGTGACCACATAACAGAAGGTGCAGGAATAGACCTGGATAAAAATAAAGTCCACCGTTTGTAAGAGTAATCTAAGATTTACTCAATAAAGTCAGGAAAAAAACGTGGGAATTATATTTGTAACTTATTTTTACTCTATTCTCTGGTATTGCGGTCATTTTAGCTTTTAGCTGCTGTCAATGAATTTAGTTTTTAGTTACTGTCTTGATGATTTTAGTTTTTAGCCATTGTCTTGATGATTTTGGTTTTTAGCTCCTGCCTTGATGATTTTAGTTTTTAGCTAATGTCTTGATGATTTTAGTTTTTAGCTACTGTCTTGATGATTTTAGCTTTTAGCTACTGTTTTGTTGGATTGATATTTTAGCAACTGCTTTGCTAGTTTGAGATTTTAGCTACAATTTTGTTGAATTTAGCTTTTAGCTGCAATTTCCAGTTTTTAGCTACAGTTTTGCTATGTTAGCTTTTAGCTACTTTTTGTCGCATTTTGCTATTGTTTAACTAATTTTGGCATTCAGCTTGTTTTACTGATTTTAGCTACTGTTTTCGTTGTTTTATCTTTGTTTGTTCAGCCTTTATTTATACAGGTTAGTCTCATTGAGCCTCGAGGACTCATCTATAAGAGAGACCTGTAAATTATAAAAGTTTAGTGAACCACTAATTCTTCAGCAGACTTCAGCCAAGCCATTCACAGAAAATAAAATTCCTCTTCTACATATTTCATTATATCTATTTATATTTATACGTATCTAAAAACATAACGTCCTTCAGGTCTGGTTCAAATGTTAAAGCTGATGACTTCACAAACCAAACTAGAACTTGTTATTCACAGATTCATGATGAATCTCGGTGCATTGATCAACATCTGTAGAACTTGCTTCCTCTCTTACAATATTGATTTCTCGCACGTCATTTAAAGACACAAACTAATACATGAGTGTTATATTAGTAAATGTGTGAACGTGTGAAGCTCCAGTGGAGTTCATTAGGGTCTGCAACCTTTAGTCTCTTATGCATAAAGCAAATTAATTATGTGATTCATAATAGTCCTTGACAGCATGAGTGCATCATATACTGAACAGAATGCATGTGTGTAAAATGTAATGATTATTATGCTACAATCCACATTTGAGCACTATTAAACTCTGGAGCTTTTGTTTATAGCAGTCTATTTTTGATCAGGAAATGTAATTTTTTAACGATAAGTCACAATTGTGCATTAAACCATATAAGGGACCACACCTGCAAGGAAACGCTGCACTTCTGTCAATCATTTCAGTTGATCTTCTACCTGGTAAAACATTTTGTAATCTGGAGGATGGAAGAGAGACCCGAACACGATGGAAAACAAAAGTGCCATTGTCTGTTTCCAGCCAATTTAAATTAAAGTGGCCCTTTGCGTCAGCGTTGATTGAGGGGGACGTTGAGATACGGGCGAGGCGTGACAAGGGACAGGCACCGTGCACGCACACACGCTGCTGTACATCAATTCACTCACCGGCAACGGGAATATTCAAAATATATTCATGGAATGTTCTGAGCTATTTCAGCAAGGGATCACATAATATTACCTCCACACAGTGATAAGATAAGCTATATTTCATATTTCCGTGTATTTTCATTCATTTTCCCATTTTGGGGAAGTAGTAGGAAGAGTTTAGCCTCGGGCAAGATTAATAAGCATTTAAAACGGTTTCACTGCTAACCGGCAAATCATAGTGTGTGTTTCAGAGTATTGTTCACTACTGAGTGGCCATGAATGGCATAAATAGATTGTATACCTCAGCAGCAAGCCACCGTCTGCAGGAGCAAATAAAAAAACTGAACCCGAGTGCTTTACTTATACAACTTCACACACGCATGTGCAAAATGGTATGCACACAAGCTACAAACAGAAAAAAAAACACATTTCATCTTTAATCTGAGTTATAATTAGATGATAGCTTCCCCTCGGGTAGATTGTTTTCTCAAAACACAGGATTCAAAACATTTAACCCTGATTAGATGATGGTTCACAAGAGCAGCTAAAATACCGTAATTTCTGGACTATTGAGCGCACCTGAATTAAAGCCACGCCCACTAATTGTAAAAAGGAAAATAAAATTGTACATCGCAGTTGGTAGAACTGCTGCCTCTCAGCGAGCAGGGTGCACCAGATCAAATCCCTGTTTGTGGACCTTTATGGGCGGAGTTTGCATGTTCTCTCCATGCATGCATGGGTTTTCTCTGGGTATTCCGGTTTCCTCCCACCAAGGGTGTCAGAAGCATTTGTAATGTGTGTGTGTGTGGGGGGGGACACTATGATGTGTGCATGTGTATAAAAAAGCAAAATTTCACATTTCCTTTAGTTCCACACATTTAAAGCATGTTTCTCACCAAGTTTGTGTAAATTCAGCTGTGGGTTTTAAAGACATTTTAACTTTAA
>JARVGV010000646.1:25275848-25289986 GCA_031762435.1 Hypsolebias longignatus
TTTATTTATTAATTTTTTTTGCAGACCCCCAAGCTCCAGCTTGGAGACCCCCGGGGGCCCCAGTTTTTGAACCACTCTTTTAAATATTTGCTTTGTGATGTAGTTGCAACAGCATTTTGTATTTGTTTCCTATTTCTTTTACCTAAATAGTTTGCTCTTATTTAAACAAAATGCACTTCTCAAAAGTCAAGTTAATAGAAAACGTTATTTTAATCAAATGAAAGTTATGCAACATAAGCTACATATTTTGTCATTTTATGATGATTTTTATGTACCTTGAAGTAAATGCGCAGTTTATTATACATTTTTTTGGCATCACTTTACAATGAGAATTCCTTATAGATACTAATAGTTTATAATTATGAATTCCGCTATAAACACTTTATAAATCATTAATAACTGCTTATTATGCATTAATTAAGGGTGACAGAGAGACCAAACTGACCAGTTTCTTGCCAAATGAACTTAATTATTTTAGCGTATAATATTTTACTTTATCCCTGCATTATAAGCATCCACAACTAATATTATATAAAAAAGATATGTTTACATTGTTTGTTGTACTTACAAGGTAGTAACTAAGTCTGAAATGTTTAATATAACATATCTAGATTGAATATATAGGTGAACAGATTTGGCTCACTATTCGGCAAGAAACAGGTCAGTTTTATCTCTGTCACCCAGCAGTTATTAATGATTTATAAAGTGCTTATAGAGCAATATCTATAAACTTTATTAACGTCTATAAGGGGAGTCTTATTGTAAAGGGGTGCCTTTTTTGTACAGGTGTCAATTTTTGTACCAGCTTTATTATTATTGAAGCTTTTGTCACTGTTTGTTACACTTATTTCATACATTTACATTCTCTTTATGTCTAAAATAATGCAATGATCATTTTTAAAATTCGTACCATTTTGGCTAAACTGATGTATTTTCAGTTACAGGCCTGTGAAAACATCATCCATCCCATCCAACCTGTGTAAACTTTGACGTCACCGCCCAGCCCTCTCCAGCCATCATATTTTTTACCTCTGTGTCCTTTGTCGCCCTTCTCCCCTCCACAATATATGGCAGATTAATGACAGCTAATAATATCTGATGTTCCTGGACATTGCGTTTCGGTAATGAGATGCATTCCCAATGGGTAGGCAAGGTGTCACCACTAACAAATTCACCGTTGCCGTGTGCAATTAGCCTGTAAAAAGGCTGGGAAAATACACTAAATCAGTACGGGCTAAGATGGATGAAGCGCACTGAAAGAAAAATACCCCTTTGTTGCCAAACACCCGGCGTGGAAGAAGAGAGAGAGAAGGAGAGAAAAATGTCTCGTTTCCTCCTCCACATCTTTCTCTTGGAGGAGATGTGGACAGGTTACCTTTATGGAAACATTATTCCTTGACTGCTCCCTGGCAGGAGTTCATTACAGCTCAGCCCAACGTTGAAATATTCTCTACGAAATGTCAACGTATGTAAATGAGGACTCAGAGCTCATTCGCATGTCATGTTTTGTTAAAAGTTGTTGCAACCTTTCTTTGCTCTTTATTTCTTGCTTTCCTATCCCCCGTTCTTCCTCGTCGCTGCAGTTTTTTTTTTTTTTTTTTTTTAACCAGTGTCTAGAAACAATAAACGTGTAAATAGAGTTTTTACTCCACTTACGCTGTAAAAAATAACCGGAAACGTTAATAATTTAGCGGCGATGCTTGAAAGATGATTTAACGTCTGCGTTAAAAAAAAAAAAAAAAAAAGTTAAATCAGACACCAAATAATGATTCCTGTGTTGTGACTGCTTTTATTCTGTTCTAGTGGGCCATGTTAAATCATGTTCAACAGCACTGATCCCCCAGGGCAGTTTAAATATTAGTGAGCATTAAATCAATATCATTGCAGCCTGTTTTTTACACTTTTAAAAGGGACGCTGGCATGATTCAACATTTATGCATAACAACAGCTAAACTCTGGCGTAATGTCTTGGCTGGTGCCATCCTCGCAGTGTACGGGCCCCGTGGCTACTCCGGATGATGAGAATGGATAGAGCCTCCATTCACAGCCATCCATGTGTGCCCAGTAGCTTAAAGCAGCAACTAGTTGCCCACCGAACCTCTCATGTGACAGTTAGCGCAACTCAGAACAAGCTAAAGCGCCTCACTGCTTTCCAGGGTGAACGCGAGGCTGACTTAGTTGTGGGGTGGGTGCAACGTAGTAAATAATTTCCCACGTTCTAGAGCGCGTACGGGCATCTGCTCTCTTTATGCTGCTACTGTATGCACACATGAATGTTTCAACTTGTCAGGGCTGCGCTGTCAAAAAGATATTTCGTGCAATGCACACAAGAATCCAACTAGTTCACCTAAAGGTGCGAGATAGAAGCCCCATTTTGCATAGTGTCTCTGTAAAAGAATAATGCAGCGCTCCCATATTCAGCAGCTGAATCCAGCTCTGCTTTGTGCCCGACTGAAGGTTCTATACGCCTAATGAAAATTACATCTACGCCCGCGCTCTTCTTGCCTATCTGGCTACACAAGCTACATAATGCAACAGATGAGCATTGGGGCCATGGTATCAAAATTTGGTAGCATTTCTTAAGCAGGATCAAACTGGAAGCAGGGGAGCAGCGCTGGCAGTGATGTGAATTTAATGAGTTCAACAGTAAAATATTCACTTTTCACGTATAATGAGAATGACAAACAGGTCGGGCGCAGGGTAGACTTTCGGAGTTGACTTTTTTACGGGGGAAATCTTGCGCAATATCATTATATGAGGGGTAAAATTGATATAAAAATGAACTTTTTTGGAATAATTGACTCCACGCTCATAAGGAGAGGGGACCCCATCATTTGTTATGAGCCAAATGTATGCTACAATATAGGAAATCCAGTTAGAAGAAAAGTGATGAGTTTCAGGAAGGCACTGAAATCTACATGCAAATGCATAATAATCACACATCTACAATATTGCGGCGTTAAGAAAAAAATACCTTAAATTCAATTATCTCGTGGGCTGGAATAATCATAATGTTATTGGAAACTCAATTATAGAGGCAAGCCATGTCTGGAAATTAGCTGAACTTAGCTAAGGCAAGTCAGCCCATTGAATTCATCAAGTATGGATTATCACAATATTACATGTTCGCTTTGATTCTGCTGTCCAAAGACAAACATTCACAGTCACTACCACATAGTCCTCACGTTTGTTTTATTCATGAACTGCGCTCTGATCTATTATACATACAAAACTGATTCTATGCTGATTGCCTCGGGCTAAAAGGCTCAGACATAGAATTAATTATATTATATACACATGCATGATAATTGTGTACGATTCGGTCAAACACAGAGGTATTTCTCTATGTGTGATTACTATTGTTGCTTCACTGGCAATTATTTTCATTATTGTTACTAATATTGTTAATGTTATTGTTTTCTCATCACAGCGTTTCTCTGGGGGCTTTATTTTGAAGATATTAGGATGTATGTGACCGCTACTCTGGAATAAATCATGGCAGCAGCTGACAAAGCCCATGACATTAATACACAAACTGCATGCTCATAAAGCAGGAAAATTACTCTGAAATTAAACACCAGGCTAGCACAGGTCGGGCACAGGAAGTAGAGATAAGGGCGCTAATTCATTAAAAATTATTAATGAAATATCCCCTTCAACGATGTGCACAGGGAGGCAACCATACTTTTGAATATTGCAACATTAAAAGCCTTTCCTCTGGCTGATTTGAAGGGTAGATTTTTCTTTATTAATAACATTATACTGCTTGATACTTTTACTCTGTTTTCCATGCTTGAGCATGATTGAAAATATCATTTACATTTGGTACTGGGAAGTGTCACGCTCGGTTTTGTTATTAAATTCCAACACACACAGCATAGCCCGATATATTTCCACCCCGAGCCTGTCCAAAGACATCTGCAGGAAAAAAGCCCTGGGTTTTTGCAAAGTGTTGGACCTATGGAGGTCAACTGTGTGCCCGCTTGGCATTTATTATAACGTGATGCATTTAGGCATGGAGCGTGAAAAAAGAGAAAAATATGCATCGATATTTGCATAGATCCATGTACAGTGTGCTCACTTGCAGGTCAAAGTTTGGTTGAGAATATTGAAGAGAAAATCTATTGTTTACTTTTCTTTATAAATGTACAAAACTGTGCATGAAACACCTGAAAGAGTTTTTACTAACTCAAACACAAAGGCTAGAAAAAAAATATATATATATAAAAAACAATGCTGCTTTTCATTTTTCTGCCGTCCAGCATCAATTACTTGTAATTCGTGTGCTCTTTTGTGTATCCATGTCTGTTTCGGTTAACTTTGCGAGTTTCTCTCAGTTCTCTCTGTCGCCAGCCTCACCCCCTGTTCCCTGTGTGCCGCCGCCTGCCACGGCTGAGCTGGGGAAACATGCTGCATCGCTCCGAGACGACTTCAATCCCCTATTATCAGGAGAGCGCACATTGCCGCTCACAAGGGTTTAATTTATTTGTGCCTGTTTCAGCCCAAGATTAAAGTTTAATTGGCGCTGACTGGCAGCTCCCAAGTTTTGACTAATTCTCCTTATCGGGAATCCTTACCGAGTAGCTGTGGGCAATGTGAGGCCTGCCTGCTTGCCTGGGTGCATGGCAGCGGTGCCCACACACACATACACACACTTTTGTACTTAGAGGCCAACATGTAGCAACATAATAATCCCCCTTTTTTTAATTGGTTGATACATTGAGTACCTGTGACTTCATGTTTCTTTCTAAGTTGTGTGGCGTTTGTTCTGTGAATATATTGGTGTCTTTGAGTTTGAACTAAATTTTCTTTGCCAAGGCTCCCAAAACCTCCTGATGTATTGGCTAAATAGTCAAAACACCCCATAAGTTACCTCATATGTTGTAAATGAGTTCTAAAACACAGGTTCTTTGTGTTTTAACAGCACAATTAAGTCTCTGAATTGAAATAGATGGGTAGATGCATTTAAAAGTAAAATTATCCAGTAGGAAACGGAGGAGAAAAATGCTGCAACTTTGAATTGCGAGTGCACGATGCTAATGTTTTCACATTTTTCATGAATCGTTTTACCATAAATCATTATAAAGTGTATTACCGTGGAGGGATGCATTTCCATAAATGCGTCTTTTTGTCAGAAGCGTAAATAACACAGATAATCTCGGGCTGTGTTTGATCAGCCAAATCTGACTTCGGTGTGTGCAACCATTTGTGACCTGTAATATTAGCAGCAGCTATTAAAAGCTGTGGAGGATTTGCAAGGCTTCATTTAGCCGGTCGGGGAGATGTGCGTGAAATAGAGTTCCTTTGGTTGTAACTAATGTGTTTAATGAGTGGGGGCTTCTGTGTTGTAGCTTCCAAACTTGGAAGCTCTGGATTAGGAAAGTTCTCATGGGGGAAATGGACCCTGGTTCAATCACTCTGACACAAAAGCCTTTCTCTAAGTAAACTGATGGGCTTTAGATGAGGAGATAAATACACACTCGTGATTTCTTATTATCAAATTATGTAACATTTAATTAGGCTATATTACTTTGATACGTTATCAGCATTTCCTAGAAAATGGTTGTCTACGATTCATCATCTTCTTTGTTTGCAACCATATCAAAGTGTTGGACAGGCATTATTGCATTCAGTTTAATGATTTCAAAGAAGAAAAAAAAACAATAATGGAAAATATTACAAGTTTCATGTTGGATATTATGTTGTGGACCGGAGAGCTGATATTTCCACAGTGTCTAGCAGGCCTAAATTGCTCAGGGGGCCAAAGTTACTGAAAGCCAAGAGCTCAAGGGACAGATACTCAGCAGTTATTGTCATTAAGTAAGTTTGTTTTAAGGTTTAAAATCTAGTTTTGTTTAAAAATGAACCCATTGCTGGGCCGAGCTGAGCTCTGATTTGGCCCCGGGGTGCCAGTTGAATATCCCTAGTGTATAGAAACAGAAATGAGTAGATGTACTGTAGGTAAGAAGGTTTCAAGCATAAGTTGTTTTGGCCTTGCATCTTCATATCTCTCCAACCTACAACCTTATGTTCCTTCTCGGACACTGAGATAATCTGATCAGCTGCTTTTTGGTTGTCCCACAAACCAGGCTGAAGCTCAGAGATTGGGCTTTTTCAGTCACGGCTCCTAAATTTTGGCACAGTCTGCAAGACAAGCCTCTTCACTTCCTGTTTTTTAAATCTCCTTTTTAAAATCCCATCTGTTTCTGAGTCAAAACATGCAGCTTTATTTTGAAACTAAAAAGCATTTCTATTAATCTATTTTAATTTGAAATATGAGACTTTCCTGCTTCCATAGTTCCAAGACTTGTAACCCAAGAGTTGTTTTAGTATTTTATTGTTTTGTGTTTTATGTTTACTTTCTTTTGATGCTTTTAATTAATTTTAGTTTTTTTTTTTTATTAATTTCTGCCCTTTTCTTACCTTTTTGTTCATCAATTAGGTAACATATGTTTTTTAAATGTGATTTATAAATAAATTTGATTTGAGTTTTTCTTGCTGAGGATTATGACCCATAAATATGATAAACAGATAGACAAGCGGACCAAAAAAAAAAAAAGACTTCCTAGTAGTTTTGAGCCGTTATGAAGATAGCAAATCAGAAAGAATATATTTCAGCACTTACAATGACAATTTTTATAACCTTATCAATGTATTAGTATTTCTTAGTCATATCTTGGTAGTTTAGATGCCCAAAAGTAGCAAAGAAAGATCAAAACCTTAGGCAGTCTTTAACTAATGTGTTGCCACGCCATCCTAAAACATTTATTAGCATTATCTTAGTGCTATAAATAAAATATTTTATGGAAAACACATTTTCACAACTTTAAACAAGTAGTCTGTATCTCAATCCTGTAAATCAGCTTGCTATAAATGAACTTTACCTTAAAAGATTTTTAGATCCAGTGATTAAGAAATATTCCTGAGATTTACAACCTGTGCCTAATATGTTGTTGGTGCGATTGTCGTTACTGCTTCCCTTCATTATTTGAAAGCCACAGCCAAGAAACACTTCACCTGCAGTTAGTAGAAACTGTTTGTATGGTTGTACCCCAAAGCGAATGCAAAATGTTAGTGCCAGATGTTTGTTTTTTTGTGACCAAAACCAGAACAGCTTCTCAAAAGGGCGAAACACCTGCTGCCGCTTGTATTAGGTTTAACAGACAGATGTAAGAGGAATGCTGATTTGAGCTTTTTCTGAGAAAACAGGTGAGATTGTTTGTTTCCAAAAATTG
This sequence comes from Hypsolebias longignatus, assembly GCA_031762435.1. Classification (NCBI taxonomy): domain Eukaryota; kingdom Metazoa; phylum Chordata; class Actinopteri; order Cyprinodontiformes; family Rivulidae; genus Hypsolebias; species Hypsolebias longignatus. The sequence continues at coordinate 25,283,084 of JARVGV010000646.1, forward strand.
TATCTGTCTAAAGTGGTTTGTTGGTAAAATACTTTGTTTCATAAATGTTTCTCTGCAGTTACCACTCACCTTCACTAATGTATACCTCTAAACTATAAAAACCTCTGAAGATGGATTGGATCTGAAATAAGGCAGGACTTCAACATTCCTAAAACTTAAAAAGTAATATTATCTCTGATGTGGAAAAGGTTTAAGTTTTCTTGTAAGGGCATACGATCAAAGCATGGATCTACAAACGCCGACCAATAGATCATGTGGTACTGGTTAACTCAAAAATACTAAGAAATCTATACAAGTATGTTCATCCATAGTGCATTGGTCTATAGGTATTTTATTTTAGATAGTCAACACTTTAGTTTGTGTCTCTTTCCTCCTCTTGATTCAGTCACTTTTATTTTTAACATACTAGCAAACCAACAAGCCAACTCCAGCAAAGATGACTAGAAAGCAAACTTAGCCTGAGAACTTATTTCTCTTCACTAACCTCTGAGAACGTTGACTTGTATGAAGCAGTTCATGATGCAAAAACATTTTGGGACCTCCATTTTAAAAGTGAGTTATTTTAAAGGTATGAACAAACAAGAAATATGACTGAGACAATTCGAAGAAGAAAAAAAGTCCACCTGTGTATCTAAATCCAACTCTGTTGACTTGGAATGGAAGAAATGGTTAAAGATGATGAATGGATGGATGGATGGATGGATGGATGGATGGATGGATGGATGGATGGATGGATGGATGGATGAATAGATCATGCTTGTAAGACAGTAAAAGATGACACTGGTTTGAAGTTTTTTTTTTTTTTTTTTTTTGTAGCTTCTGTGGGAGTTGCAGAATATTAATTGTTTATGGCCAGACCACCCTGAACTTGTCTGAACACACCAGATCATGGACGTTATTCACGGTCGGGCCTGGTTAGTACTTGGATAGGAGACTGCCTGGGACTACCAGGTGGCATAAGCTTTTCTCCAATTTCCCTCCTGGGATTAATAATCTTATCTATCTATCCATCCATCCATCTATCTAATTAATTAATCCTGAAAGGTCCCACAGTTGCACAGGTATTTTCTTTGACTATGTGGGACTTTTAGCTTGGAGTCATTTAAATCACCAAAAAAAAGTGTATTCTATCTGTGTATGTGGTTCATGTTTGTGGGTGTAAGTGTGTTTGAATGCAGGGCATTGTCCCTAATGAATTCCCTCAGTCTGAAAAGGTTTCATCGATGGCTGCTAATTTCGCCTGACACCGCTGTGCCGCCGCTGAGCATGACCTGGGAACGGATCGGCATGCATCAGTCTCACCCAGGAGATGCCTCTTTTCTGGCGGCAACACACAAATAAACATTTTCCAAAGGGTCAAGGTGGGTGTCAGGGTTTCCACATCACTTATCCCCTAGGAAAGCACCTGATCCTGATCCGGAGGAAGGGTTGTCTGAGTCTAACTCCAACTGACCCACAGGTGCTAAGTACTGTTCTGACTCCGCTGTCACACCTGAGGAAGACAGCTATCAGCTCTAGAGATATACACTGATACAACTTTCACTCGTTGTTCTGGCTTACTGCCACAATTCATGGGAAGTCCTTTAAAACACTGTGTGGACCACCTGAGGAGTGCTAAAGTGAATTCCTCTCAAGCTGAAGTCAAGCAGCACCAAATAAACAGCACCCAGTGGACAGATGGTGTCACACTGTTGAGCTGAAGTGTAGGGGAAGCGCTGCCAAATAACAGGGGTTGCCAGTTGTGGTGTTAGCCTCCAAAAAAGTGTGTGTAAAGATATTTGTGTGTGTGTGTGTGTGTGTGTGTGTGTGTGTGTGTGTGTGTGTGTGTGTGTGTGTGTGTGTGTGTGTGTGTGTGTATGTTAAGAATTTATTAGCTGTGAGGCTCATTCATGTTTGTGTGTTTGTCAATTTTTTAATAGTCTCAGCATCTTGACTGAAGAAAGAACATTCTTGTATATAACCCTGGTCATACAAATACCTGTCTAACTCTGACCCTGAACATAAAAAGACCTGTCTAATGCTATCCCTCATTATACAAAGATCTGTCTAACTCCAACTTTAAACAACTGTTACGTTCATTGTAAAAACCAATGCAGACATGTTCATTTTTAGTAATTTACATTGCTTTATAATGTAGCTGTTTTTGTTTAGTTTTTTAATATAATTTATTTTATTTACTTTTCATTTTATTTGCTTTTAAATGATTGTCTATTGTTGCTTGTACCTCATCTGTGTTCTTTGTTTAACACAGGTCTCTTATAAATGAGTCCTCATAACTCAGTGAGAATAACCTGTATAAATAAAAGTTTAACAAATGAATTTAACAGAGGCACACTTTGGCAGTCTGGGTTGGTTTTCTGTGCAGACGATACCCCAGCAAGCATCTTTTTAATTCAGAAATCTGACAACAGCAGAGCCATCATTTGCCTTCATCGTCCCTCCCACTGGTCGTTTTATACTTCTGCTTTTTCAAGGTCTTTACTCCCGGGCACAAAATAAATAAATAAATAAATAAAATCCATCCAGAATCGGGTTATGATGAACAAACTGTGTAGCAGAAGTTGTTTACAGGAGGAGCAAAAACAAGAAACAACACTGACAAATGGGCACCGCAGTTAGCTTTTGTGAAACAATTAATGTTGCTTGTGGTGGGCAAAAGTGCTCGCGGCCATCTCTCGTTCTCCAGTTGTTGTGTGTGTCGTTGACGTTGTGGGTTTCTCACTGTGTCAAGAAAGACCATATTCAAATGTGCGTGGCTATTAAACTTTAATTTGCACAACAGATGAATGTCAAGTACAGTGCTTTATCAACAAAATGCCCTTTGTTTCAGCGTGCAAACAGTCGGGCTTTCACCAAAGCAAATGAGCTCTTGATTCTGACATTAACCAACTAAAAAAGGTAGATAAAGAAAACAGCACTTTTTAAGCTTTTCAAAGTTTCACATTCTAGCAACACAAGTGTTAATAAAAAAAGGCACATTCTATTTTTCTAATAATCATCCTACTGCATTTGTCTTTTTATTTTGGTGAGATTTAACTTGGAGTGAATACGCTGAGAGTGAATCGTTCACAGAAAAGAAGCATTTCTCTCTGTATTGCTGTACCGTTCTGAAAAGTAGCAAAGAGACAACACTTTACTACAGAGAGATTAGTGTGTTGATGGATGGAGATAACCAGTGGTACTGAAGTATTGCACCTCTCAACACCAAGCGGTTTTTGAATCCCAAGACAAACAACGTCCCCATTTATCTTTGGGTTTGGTGTTGATTCAGTCTGTGTAGCTCTTAATACCTCGATCCTTGTTAAGATTTGTTTACATACTGTGATGCTTAATGAAAAGCGTGCAAGGATAAGAAGCTCAGCATATCTGCTACAGTATGAAGTTGGGAGGCTTTGTGCAGAGGTGAGTCAGCCCTCCTCGCTTTCATGCACACACTTGCACCTAAAGTACTCCTGTCAGTAGGGCTGATGACCTCCAGCACGTGCAAACCTGACAGCTTCTTCCAACCACGTCGGCAATGCAGACACAACACACGCTTGCACTCCAGATGCTGATGCGGAGACCCAAAGCAGGAAGCAGCTTATACCGAAGCTTGAGCTGATGTTGCTTGACACGGTCAAAACAAAGCTCAGTGTTCCTTCACCGCTACGTTAGGCACCAAGGTTGGCATGTCAGGCCTTACCTGCTTCCTGTTGGCAGGCTCCATGGAAACCCACAGTGACGACGCCACCTGGTCGGTGTCAGCAGAAGTCAGTGTGAGCGGTACAGGGGAAATGTAGAAAGAGGGAGATCTGGTATAGAGAAACTCTCGATCCTCCATAGGTATTGCTATAGGAAAATATTATTGATTTTCACTAACACTAAATTTGCTCAAGGTTGCCGTAAATTTGGAAAATGTTCTACTGTGAAAACAAATGATCTTTAGACGTAAAGCTCACATTTAGTTAGATTTTTATTTCACATTTGCCCTGTAAATCAATATGAACTGACTTGACTTCATTATGCAAGATGTCAAACTGGTCTTCTTACAGAGTTAAATGCTAAAAAAAAATCAAATTTAAAACACATGCATTGTGTTATTATTATTGCATACATTAATTATGACTCGGGTCTTCCAAATCAGCAATATTGATCATTAGCAATCTGCTTCTGCTGTAACAAAATCAAAAGGGCAAACAGCTCTAGACTTAAAACAAAGTTTACATGGCAACAGAAGTGCAAAAGACAAAGAGGAGCAGCATGTTTGTATGTGTTTTTATCCTTTCCACAAATTGAGGCCACACTTTTAAGGTCAGCAGAGTGCGAGGAAGTGCAGGGGGTTGCAGAATGTTGCTGGCACTTAGCTCGCCGCACTTCTGAACCTCGCAGACGTCTGTGGCAAGGTCACCGCGGGAAGCATAAATGGGAGATGATGGCTCCGTTGTTCCGTGTCATCCACTGTGCTCTCCGCCATACTATTACTGAGTGCAGCTGACATCGTGTACGTATACGCACAAAGGAGGCAGGCAATGTTAAGCGTGGCAAAAAATAGAGCCCAGCCCGACATTAGGAAGACACAAGCTTCAGTTAGCACACACAATGTGAAGATGGACTATAATTGATGCATTTTCTGTTTTCAACCTATGAGAGCTTTTTATAAGCATGCATACTTGCGTCTGATGGCATAATAGTGGATTTTTTTAGTATTTGTTCTTGTAAAATTCCATTTTTTTCAATTCAGAGAGAAGAGGCCCTGATTCTCTACTGAGAACTTTCTTCTTACTTTGAGAATGCATTGTTTAACTGCAAATTATAACCATAAAAAGCCTCTGATCCCCCATTCTGTTAAATTAATAGAATTACGCAAAAAATGTAATGATAGCAATTAAGTCTTGAAAATGCAAATTTTATAGTCAAGGACGATTACCTCATTTATAGCATGTGCCGGAATGATGCCAGATGAAGGTAATTTAGATCCGGGTTGCTCACGGTTACATCATGATGAATATGAGACGAGTAGGGGCTCATCACGTACCTCGAGTCACCCAACTCGATCAAAGTGAAAGGTGGGGGGTGGAGTTTGGGGGAATGAGGAACACGTATGCTGTCAGGAACGACTCTTCCCCAGGTAAGAAAGGCATATATCAGAAGGTAATGAGACTGATGGAGTATAAGAACACACACTATAAGTTTTCTTCTGACCACACTAAAAGTCTGCTCCTATTTTTATTTTTTACCTCACAAATATGCATTTTAACAATTTACACAGGATGGAACTGGTATGTATTTTACAGCAATTCCTGACATTTCAAACCAAATGGATCGTAACGTACGTTTGATGGAAGCCTCTCACCAAATGCCCTGTCAACCTCATAATGTTCATTGCTTGAGATTAAAAATTCACATCAAAACTCAAATGGCATTTACATGCAGGGATCTTTTTCAACTGCAACTGCGTTTGGATGGGTAAAACACTCACATTAGTTAATCATCCAAGGGGGCAGCTGGAGCTGGAATGAATATTTTATGGGGGTCTGGCTGGTGTCGTGATCTCTAATAGCTTAACATTTCATTTTAGGACTCCCCTCCTTAAAGCAGAGAAATCCAGGGCTTTTGCACATGCTGGACTGTGGTGAGTGAGAGGTTCCTGTTGCACAAGAATATTTTTGTGAATGCTTAAATGTATTGTTTCAACTTTGTGTTCATGTAGAAACGGTGTCATGCATTTTTCTAAAATGGATTCTGGAGGAGTAAAATCTTTAAATTTGAACTATCTGTTTTCATGTGGACAGCCTAACCACCGTCCTTTGGTGTTATAGACCCACATCTACTCTAACCTACAACCACAGTCATGGCAGCCACATTAACTCTTACAACAACAACATGACTAGATGTTGTATTTATTCTGCAAATGCTAATTATGACTAGGAAAACCTTTGTATTTGCATGACTTCTATGTACAGTAAAGGATACCATGCCATACCATACCATACCGTACCACTTTATTTATAAAGCACTTAAAACAGCAACAAGGCCATTCAAAATGTTATGGTTGGTGCACCAAAGGATGATGAACAATGTCTTAGAGCAGGGCAAAATCTCCCCAAAACACCAAATAATTTAAGGCCAACAATTTCATTCTACCTTGATTGTAATGTCAACTTTTTTTTTCTTCTTTCTTGATTGTAATGTCAACTTTTTTTTCTTCTTTCTTGATTGTAATGTCAACAATACACTATATATCCAAATTAAAAGCATATATTGTAGAAAAAAGCGGGAAACCCTTCTCACCAGCATCCCTTGCAAGCAGGGAAGCATCCATTATATCCATGTATTTTGACCAACACAACTCCCAGTCAAACATAGGGTCTGGCTTAGTTACTACAATAACCTTTACAGTACTGTAGTCTTCTGTGCTGTTGTGTGTTGGGGAGGCAGCATTAAGAGGAGGGGGGCAGGGTGACTTGACAGGATGAGAAAAGCTGGTTCCATCCTGGGAACAGAGCTGGAGTCCCTTACATCGGTGGAAAGGGCCCTCAGTAAGCTACTGTCTATCATGGACAATGCTGACCATCCTCTGCACAGTGCCATCATGAAGTCCCTTTGTCCCTCTAGCCATCAGACTGTTCAACTCCTCCCTGTACAGTATAAATAGAGCCTTGCAAATTTGCGGCACCCGGGTCACTTGTGTATGTGTATGTATATATACTGTACATACATGTACATATGCATATGCATGTATATGTGTATGTATGCTTGGATGTGTGTGTATGTATACATATATATAGGTTAATCACGAATGTAGTACTCCCTATCAACTTGTGAATATTGTCTTTTTCCAAATTTGTGTACAGGTAGTCCCCGAGATACGAACGGGTTCCGGACCTAAGGACCGTTCGTAGGTCGATTCTGCCGTAGGTCGGA
>JARVGV010000646.1:25327041-25338833 GCA_031762435.1 Hypsolebias longignatus
AAAACAATATAAAATGCTGCATAAAAAAGGCAACGTATGGCACGATGACGTCACTGGGGGCGGCGCCGTAAGTACGGCACGCCGTAAGTAGAGACCGCCGTAGGTCGAGGACTACCTGCAATATATAGAGGGAACAATTCAGGATCTTATACTTTGAAATTTCACCAAACTAGAAGCACAAAAGAAAGAGGTTCAGACACTGGACTTGTAACAAGACTGGTCGTGGATAGGTACACTGTTTTTGATCTAATTGCCTTTCCTTGATCGTTACGTATATTTCCATTTGTTATTTTTGTCCAATATAAATAGTGTCTAGGGTTGATTATACGTTTTATATGGTAACTCCATTCCATCTGGCTTGTCCTGCTGACAACCAAAGCAGTTCCCAAGCTTGACCTTAAGACCTTGTAGTAAACTTTACTTCTCTCTAGTGCTCAGAACAATGTGACAAACAAGGAGCAGAGCCAGGGGGTAATTAGAAAACTCTCACCATTGAAGAATGTGACACTTAATTCACTTTTTGTAATTGTGGCACAAAGTGGGACCAATCACTGACTAATAAACAAACCAGTTTAGTGTTTAGAGTTATTCTTAAGAAATAAATATTGAGATTGTCATGAGAAAAGGGCGGACGTGTGTATGTCATCCAAAGGTTTACGCTTTAAGACACTTGTTTGTACTTCTATCATACCTTATGTATAATGTGCCTTCATGAGAGACTGAAAGGAAGAAAGAAGTCTGCACAAACAGGCATGCTGGCTACTGTCCAGAACAAGAGCCTAAGGCATCAACACCAATAAGCTTGTCAGTCCCCTTGATCTTTTAATGATTGATCCAAACTAGATAGTCATAATTACCATTCATGCACTCTCTATTCCCATTTTCTGCCTTCCTCTGTCTGATTTTGCCTCCCGCTTGCATGCTTCCACAACCTTCTTAAAGGCTTCCTGAGTTTCACTACTGCTCTCCTAATTTAACTTTATATATATCACTGTATCTTCAACCTCATTTAACAATAGAATATAGCACAGTAAAGATGCACAAAGACTCAAAATGTACATAATTTTTCTAACTGAAACAGCCTATTTCCTTGTACATAATGCCATCCAATGTCTTACAACATATGAGTGTGTTAGTGGTTGATAATAATGTCAACAGATGACAATGGACATGACCAAAATATCTATAGGTGGACATTTCATGGTTATTTAATGAGCACATCTCGAGTTAAGTGTTAGAAAATTACATGGATAGATATAGAAAACTAAACATGGTAAAAGCACTGCATTGATACCTGGGGTTACATGATGCCATTTCACAATTGTTAACCTTGAATAGTGACACTATGGAAAACTGTGAGATGTGGACAAACCATCAACATATAGAACACATGTCCCCATCTCTTCTGATATTAAAACCAACAGAACTTAGTTTATGGGAGCTGCCATGTTGTACTTTTGAAACCCGAGTCTGCACACCAAGGAGCTTTAAGCCCACACAGTTCCAGAATTGCGCCGCTCAAGGTGGCTGCATGTTGGAGTAGCTCTCTTACATTCATTCTGAGATTTTGCTTTTGAAAACTTTAATTTTTTGGATGTAAATTGTTTTTTTTCAGATGATTACTTTCTCTGGTATCAGATGTTGTGCCGCTGGAAGGATTTTTACTGAAACCTTTTTTAATTTGGGACATTTGTTATGATGCATAACCATAACAACAAGGTGGTTTTCGACAACTGGGAGTTGCTGATTAACATTTCAAAAACTCAAATAAGACATCAGCTACAGCCCCAAATTCCAAATGAGTTGAAAAAGAGGTGCTGTGGATGCATTACAGTCTACTTGAAGGTTGTGCTCGAGTGGCTGACCGCCGAGATCTTGGAGGTAGCAGGAAACACGGCTCATGACAGAAGGAGGACCGAGATCGTCACCCGACACCTGCAGTTAAGTCCGCTGTGACGGGGGGCTCAGCAGCTGCTGGGAGAAATGGCCATCACTCAGGGAGGAGTTCTGCCTGGCATTCAGGCAGACCTGCTGCCCAAGTGGACGAGAACCATCAGCATCTAGAACAACTCTAATGCAACCAAGATGAGCTACAACAACAATTAATTTTCCTATGGGATTAGTAAAGTATTTTTGAATTCGAATTGAATTGAATCTCTTTTTTACACATTAAATAACTACTTGTAGCTGAACTTAGAAAAATAAATGTTTGGACATGAATTAGAAGGTAACTAAATAAATCTGAAAAGGTCAACCCCTTAAAAATGATCTGAGGTCCCATTTGTTTCCATAGACAGGGTGGGACCTCACATTTCTACAGGAACCTGTCTATGGGTGTCTTTCCAGCATCAGCATCTGAGCTCCTATATGAGGTCCAGTAACTTAAAATAAAGCTAATGGGACAAACTTTGTATGCAGTTCAGCTCAAGAGTTTGCAGAACATCTTCATGTCTGAAATGAAAGATCACATTTTAAATGTTTTGTTTTCCAGACAATGAAAGTAATTATCACAACAGAGCTTGCTTTGCTATACAGCCAATGTGAACACTATACATCTTTACTCTTCCATCTTAGTCCTTCTTGCCATCTCCACTATGTAGAAAAAGTTCTGACTGACCCAGGAGCATCCACTCGCATATTTTTAGCTTTTGCTCAGCTCTCGGAAATTCACACATGTGGGAATGCAGGGGTTTTCTCGACTGACACGATCCTTTTAGTTTGTAGTTCTGTACCACTTGGCTTTAATTTACAGTGGGAAAATAATTAGAATCTCACTTTTGGAAAGAGTGGAGTGAAAATGTAAACAATGCTTCCCTGCGGGCGGGTGCTTCATCACTTTGACAGGTGCATTTGAATTTGCCTGGGTGGCGGACAGGCTTGGTTATTTATGTGTCAGTCGCACATGAAAGCCCTGGCTGGAACTGGAGTTGGGACCGAAACTATGGAAGAGACTAAAACTCTGACGAGTAGGTTTGTACTTAAGAGGACCCTTAGAATGTTGCTCGTTCTTAGGGTGAAGGTTAGAACAAGGCTGTTGCTTCTGACGCTTTGAGGGGAGCAGAAGGCAAGAATGGGAATGCAGCTGGATGTCGAGCTTGTGCTACGGAAAGACATTACTGTAACTGTTGCAGCAAGAAGATGTCTGGCAATGCAACGAACGCCTAAAGAAAATACAACGGTTGATGCTTTGTAAACTTTATTTAACTGAACGTTTAGGTTAACTCCAATATTGGTCAGTCTGTCAGGTCATCTGGACAGTTTCTTTTTTTTTATGGAAAGATGTTTCACCCTCTATCCAGAGGGCTTCATCAGTCTAAGGGGTCCCAAGTATTGTTTTCCCCAACCAGTTTGCTGCTGATAAGTCTTGATAAGTCTGGTGATAGGTTCATGTCTTGAACCACTTTGGATGTGGCTACCTGCCTGGGAGGAGTCGACGGGGACAGGACACCCCCAGAACCATTTTATCACCAGCAAACTGGTTGGTCCACTAAAGAAATGCACTGCTTAGTGGGGAAAACAGTTTACGTGGGACTCCTCAGACTGATAAAGCCCTCCAGATAGAGGGCAAAATGTCTTTCCACTAAAAAAAAAAGAAAAAGAAACTGCCCAGATGACCTGACTGACCATTATTGGATTTTGTACCTGGATGATTGAGCATGAAATTTGAAAACACTGATAACTAATTAAAACTGATTAAATATCTTGTTGCAATGTGGTGATTTAAATGATTCAGCCACGAGGAAGACTGAACATAACTTAACTAAAAAGATTAATAATGAAATAAAAATGCAAGCAAGACAGCAGAACCATAGCAAAACAAAAAAAAAAAAGGTATAAAAGCAGCATGTAGTACACAGAAAACAGGAAGGACATGCAAACAGGAGAAACTTTGAACTGGGAGGACAAGAATGCTGGAAGAAGTGATTAGTGAGCAAGTGCAGCTGAGGCTAATGAGCAGATGAAGGGGTGTGGATTAAGATGAAGATGACGAGTGCTAAGTGACAGCAAAACATGCTTAAACATAGAGAATCTCCCAAATGAAACAAGGACAAGCACGACTAAATAATTATAAACACAAGACATGAAGGCAAACTGCAAAACAAACACAAAAATCTCATTATCAGGTCACATGCGCAACTTATCTACACATCCATCCATTCATCATTATCTTTTATCCACTTTTTCCTTTTCGGGTCATGGGGGTGGGGTCACTCGTTCCCATATCCAGCCATCACTGTGCAAGAGGCGGGTGATGCCCTGGACAGGTCTCCAGTCCACCACAGGGACACGTAACAAACGAGACAACCATGACAATTTAGAGTTATCATCACTTGCATCTTTTTGGTCTGTGGGAGGAAACTGGAGAACCCATACATGCACAGAGAACATGCAACCTCCACCCAGAAAGATCCCTGCCTGGCTGGGATTTGAACCAGTGACCTCGCTGAGAGGCAACAGCTCTACCAACCACACTTTTTTTTTTTTTAACATCTTTCTCCTCTCGTGGTCGTGGATGAACTGGTGCCCACATCCACCAGTCACTGTGCAAGAGGCAGAGTGCACTCTGGACAGTTCGCAAGTTCATCCACAAAGAGATGAGCAACCATTCACACGCACACCTAGAGACCATTTAGAGTTACCAGTTAGCCCAACATGCATGGTTTTGGTCAGTGGGGAGGAAACAAAAGAACAGAGAAAACCCACTTGTGCATGGGGACAACTGACAAGCTCCTCCCAGAAGACTCCAGGCCAGGAGGTGATCCTGGAACCTTTCGCTCTAACTGAACCACGCCCTGAACATCATTATAAAACGTCCCTGTGTTATTAGGACCAGTAGAATATCACTATCTAAACAAAGCAAGACCCTGTTCACACTTAAATTAATATTTGGCAGAAGTCTTTTTTTGTGCATCTTTTAGTCGTGCAATCAACTCTTTTTACGAGAAAATGCCGACAGCATTGCCATCTTCTGGTGCGGCATGGATATTTTAGAGGTTTTCTTGAAGATTTTGCTTCTTTCCGGAAGGATTTTTTAATTTATGTTTGTCAAAAAGATTAAAAAAAAAATGTCTAGAAGAGTTAGGCCTTTTTTCACCCTCTTTTCTTTCATTGTTATTAATATTCATTTCAACGAACACAACCAGGATGCAGTAAAACAAGGTTTATTATTAAAACCATATTAGGTCAGATTTGATTGTTTTACATAACTTTTTGCACTATTTAATTTTTTTTTCACATATTGTGAGCCAACAAATTAAGTTTTTGTATACTCTTCCTATATGGCATAATGTTCTCTGGTGGCTGAACACTGCAAAGTGATATTGCTGTTATTGTGTGGATTATTTTATAATCATATTATATTTTACAGGATGTTTTTTCATCAAAAGATTCAGTAAAATATTGTGCAACATAATCCATCCTAAAAGCCATATTCTCAAACATTAATTTCCTGCACTTGTGGTGAAACGTGTATCCATGTCAGTGCATCAGATTAGGACGGGTCTGCACAGATTTCAAGGTTTCTGAAGGAAACCTGGCAACATACAAGCCATCAAACTGATCTGGAGCCAGCTTGATGGCTTACGAAGTAAAATAAATGCTTCTTGCCGTCATGAAGGCTTCATGTGATTTTTGGTGCATGTGATAACAAAAGACGTGTGAAGAAGAACATACAGCAGACACACAAGCACCGACTGTGCAAAAAGGAGCATCGGTGGTAGTTGTCAAGTGGAAGAAGAGGTAGACATAGTTGCTTCTTTTGTCTACACACGCACACACACACACACACACACACACACACATATATCTATGCTCACAAACAGACAAAGCGCCACACAGCGAGGCAACGCATGCGTGCATCTCCAACGCCTGCAGGCACTTGGAGCTGTGGAGCAGCAGTGGGGGAGGAGGGAACAAGTAGAGGGTTGTGGGGTGATGGGAGAGTGTCTGCATGTGTGTGTATGTGTGTGGGTGTGTGTTGGGGGTTATCAGGGGGTGCTGTGCACAGAGTCAATCCATCGACTCCATGACCACTACCATCATTTTTGTTAGACTATGTCTGGGTTTAGGGCCTGGTTGTTGAGCATTGAGTGCACGCCACAGAAACAAATGGTACACACACCCTCACACACCCTCACACACACACACACACACACACAGATCCATGGAGCAAGAACATAAAATGTGATTACACACAACAATTTGAATTAATCAGCAAGTAAAATATAGTAGAAATGCACAAACATCATTTGTCATGGGGTGAACTGCTCCAGTGGACAAACCCCTCATGAAGCATATATTATTATATTTTACATATTATACATCTATTATTCACATTGTATATTACATGTGAATATATTACACATAGGTCAATAACCAGTAGTGGGAAAATACCTATAAAAATATATAAATATAGCTTTTTGTGTAATAATTATTACTAAAAGATTTACCAACTAAGCGACTGGGCTTCTGTTCTGCAGCTGAAGATATTTTACTTTTAAATGGCAAGTTTTTTTTTGTTTGTTTTTTTAATTGAAAATAATACCTAATGTCTAACTTTCATTCTTTATTTTCTTTTAGGATTTGACAAGTCTTGGATGACTGAGATTCTACACTAAGACATTCTATGAATGCTCCTGAAAGTGTCATTAAAATCCATGATTCATCGGTTACTTTGCTACAGTATGTGTTGGGGATTAATATCAGCTGCAACCAGAGCAAATTTAGCTCAATATTTGTAAAACTTTGTGAGATACAATCTGTTTTTTTCTGTTTTTAAGTTCAGTTGGGTATGACTGTCATCCTAAATGTATATATGATGATTATTCTCTGCAAATTTTTATGAAATCTTCCCACTGGTATGAGACATTTTGATAAAAGAAACATGAACACACACACACAGACCAGGGCACAAACTTCAACATCCACCTTTTTTATTTTTTATTTTTGGCAGCAGGTGATTGTAATTAAGAATGTTTTTTATTCATAGCTTCTTGTTCCCATTAAATGTGCATCGTGTTACTCAGACTAATCAGAAATTGGATTACTTACAGTAATCTGGAATCATCCTCATCAGCTAAACAGGCTTTATGAATCTGAACTAAAAATTAAAAAGTGTTTGTTTTTTGAGACTCATGGTCAGTAGGAAGATTGGACCCAAAATGTAGACTCGCCCATGAAGTTAAAAAAATAAACTTATTCTAACGGGCAGCAGAACGTAAGGCGAACAAGCATGAGGGCACGAAGAGAACTGTCGAATACTCTGCTGAAGTGGAGTTGGGGAAAGAGTATGTAAGACAGGGCTGATGAGTAGGTGAAGACACCTGAGCTGAATCCAAACAGGTGAGAGTGGGCGTGGCAGGCTGGCTGAGGAGCAATGAACTTGGTGGCAAACAGAAACTGAAAAAAGTTATGAAACACAATAAACCCAGGACATAAATAAATCTAATACAGTAATAAATTGCAAAAGGCTAAAATTAAGCTAAAAAAATGTAAGCTTGTGTACACCAGATTATATCTGAACCTCCCAGGTGAGCCACAACACCCCACCAAACTTTTACGTCAGCACTGATGATAAGTAAGGACATATTGAATTTATTAAAAAAAAAAATATATATATATAAACTGTTCATTCCCTGTTACAGAAATAAATCAACACACTGGGGTAACATGAATTAATTCACCACTGCCTTCCACTGGACAAAGTCACACACTGGCTCTATGCAATGCACACGCGTGTAAAGCCAAGACGTGCTACAGCACATTGCACATGGCTCCGAACAGACCGAATCCTAATGCATAAATGACCATTGACATACATGCATGGATAAGCCAAGCAATGTCAGCCATTAGAACAGAAATAGATATGCTATTATTATAAAATTGGCCAATATGTGGCCGGTCGGCAGATATAATTGGAGCAGCTTGAAAATGGCATGGATGCACACTGTCTGTGTTGGGCCTGATTTGGCTGAAGCAAAGGTCTGCGTCTGGTAAAACGCACCACTGGACAAGACAGGCCACCCATTCACATATGCATGGGTGTACACCACATGCATATGCATGCACACATGCACAAACAGCGGTGAAAATGATAATACGCTACAGTAGCTTTACCCCAACCCTCTTCTCGTTGCTGCGCCTCTAAAGCAATGATCCCTGTCTATAAATATTTCAGCATGAATAGTCATAGTTAAGGTGCAATAATGAACTCTATCCTAAAGTAGCACAGCAAACTGGACTTTGAGAAAGGATAAACAAGCAGAAATAACTATTTACAGTCATAATAGACCAGACGACTTTAGACTTTGGACGACTTTAAAAAGATTATAGATTGAGATAGCATCTCCCAGTGCCTGAGATAATCCAGAAAATAAGATATGCATAATTCACTGTTACTAATCTCCTTTGCAGAAAGCCTGCTCCCAACCTACAGTAAACAACTCAGATAGCAGCTCAGCTTTTCCCTCTGTGCCATTTCTGACTCACAACAGGCCCCGAGGAGATCACTTTTCCAGGTTTGTTCTGGGGCAGGCTAAAGTTTACCGGCAACTTTGGCAACCGAAGAGAAAACATATTGTTTACAGAACATGTTTCTCAGTTTCTCACAGGTCAAAAGAGATGATTGACAGATTAACAATTTGAATAGTGAGCCCTGTTAAATGCAAATATGCAACTTTAAATGTGTTTCAGCATGCCTGTGCAGCGTCTGATTCATTTACAAGTGCGTTGAGCCTCTTTTATTTGTAAAGATATTCAAGCACTCAGCGTACAACCACTCACATTACCCACATTTTCTGATGTCAAACTAATTCAGCAAATGTGGCATCCATTTGTCAGGTAATCCTATTGAGGTTCAACCTATCTCTAGCACATATATCTGAAAATGTCATGTTCAGTTCTCCAACTGTTAGAAGGCCAGGTTTCATATTAAGATGCTGCAGACAGATGCCAAAGTTGAGTATTGCCTTTGATATCCAGAATTTGACTTTGGAGCAGCTTCAACCTAATCAAGCCTCGGAGGCTGGAGGTGATAAGTATCCCAGCCAATAACCAGAATGAGGGCTGGGAGTTGAGGGGTGCTTTCTTACATAGGTGCATCACTGGTGCATGTGCACGCACACACACCCTAGGTTGCCTCTTTAAGGTTTGTAAGCAGAACTCTAGGTGTAAAAAAAACCAAAAGTACAAATCTGTACACGGGAATGTCATATGGGGCTGTTAAGAGGCGACACCTGTCACAATCACCAGGACTTCTTCATCCCCTCGGGCCCACAGGAAGCTGCCAAGGTCAAACTCTTACCAAAAAAAAAAAAAAAAAGGGGGAATGAGCAAAACTGAACTGACTAACGATGAACGGTCACAAAGAATCAGATCTGTAGAATTCAACAATAAAACCTCTTTGGAGCCAGAGGCTGTGGATGCATGTCGCTTTTATGGTTGTGTGTGTAGTACACATGCACAGCCCTTATGTGTATGCATTGTATATAAATGTGTCTGGAAAAATATTTTCATCTGGTAAAATCAACTTTCTTTTTTAAACTGCTAAATGTTATATTGGATACAATGTAAAAAAATAAAAAAAGTCAATAAAAATTACATTAAAACTAGCAAATGGCAACAGTAAAATACAGTAAAATCCAAAACAGTATTACTGTAAATCATGGGTACATTAAAAACATGTAAGCTATTTTTAACTGATGAATTAGTACATAAACATTTCCAAAATACAGTTAAAAAAAAGAAAAACTGGCATTTGTAGATGATAAAAATGTTACATTTACTTGTTTTGAATGTACTTTTCCATAAATTATTCTGTAGTATTATTTTTTAAATATATTTTTACATAAAATACTTGTAAAAAGTAGGGATGGGACCGATCCGGTATCGGACTCCGATACCAGCATAATTTACGTATCGGATTTTCCGATCCAACCAGACGATATTTTCCGATCCATGATGCACGTTGGCTTCAAGCTTTGGAATGGATTTCCTGAACGGAGGTGTGTCTCATGAACCCAGAGTAACAAGACCCGCCTCACGTTCAGGAAATCCATTTCATAGTTTGCAGCCAGCTACAGCGTGAGGACTAATAAGTAGCATCTTAGCTAACAGCTAGCCAACTTTTCATCGTAACATTTCCGCTGTGTGGAAGTATTTTACACTGAACACCACAAGACAGCAACGTGCAATGTCTGCAGAGGCATAGCGCCACATTAAACTGCAGAAATATAGATTTTTTTAGATTCAGCATAAAACTGTGACAGTGGTGCTTAAATGAACTGTCTCATTTAAAAGTAACGAGGTATAAAAATACCTGAAATAATGTGCACTCCAACTGCTTGAGCGAGCTTGAGTTGTTTTAAATGGCACAAATGAGCTTTTATGGGTTCAGTCTGAAAAGCTTGACTCTGTCCAAAATAACTTTTTCTAGATTATATGCATTTTTTACTTCTATTACTTGTAAGATATTACCCCACGCTCTCACTTAAAAATAAATAAAGAAATCAACCAGCATTTAGCCATTACCTTTTTTTTTATTTTTCATTTAAAAATATGTATTTTTTTTTTCTTATTCAAGGCAACATCAACATTTTTAATGCCAAAATTCCTTATGTCACATTTTTAATTGTGTTCATGCAGAATTTGTCAGTAAATGCAACAAAATATAGCTCTTAACTATATTTTCTGTTGCCTGTACTCCCTCAAACTGTGTCCTTTATTTGGAAACAGTGACGCACATTTTGTTTCATCCATCTAGTCCAGCATTACAAATATCACGATTGATCCATAACCCTGTCGTGTCATAGTAAAACACGTAAGCTAACTGCTTATAACAGCAGTAGTGTACCTATCTGTGAACAGTTTGTTGTTAAATGACTCTTTTTGTGAGATTAAAGAGCACTTAAATCCAGACACTGTAAAAGCTTTTTATCTTTTGTTTCATTAACATTAAAAGTCCAAGTGCAGGAACTTGTTCTTCTGTTTTACATGATTATGCCTTAGTTCTTGCGCTGCTGTGTCTCTTTAATTGCAAACACAAACTGACAAAGTACATCTCAGACATATTTGTGTCTGCAGAATCTTTACTGTGAATTAAAACTGAGGTGAATGGATTTGATCTTTATCTGTTTTATTCCCCCGTCGTCTTTTTTAACCACTGTGCACCACTTTCACACATTACTGCCTGGCAAAGTCCGTGACCTTTTCAGGAACACGGGCGTGTAGTCTTTGCAGTCATATCTCATATTGAGCTCCCTAATGCTCTGAGTGTGGCTGCTGTGCTCGCCGCTGTGTCGCTCCTGTCCCTGCCTGCCTGCTTGCTATCGCCCCAGGCTGTTGGGGCCCTCAGCAGTGTCCACTGCAGGAAAAAAAATTACATATATATATTTATATACCGCTACTTTGCAGTTCGTTTATCGCGGACTCACTCTATTGCGGTTTTTCAAAATAAGATTGGACATGACACAATTGGCTGATTGTATAAATAAAGGCTGAATGAATGAATGATGGATGAGCATGCACGATCGGCAATGAGTTTTTATTTACAATAAATTATTTAAAATTATTTACCATCTACACTGCAGGGTAAACTTCCTGCTGCAGCTGATCAGCTGTTCTCCGTGCAGAGCATAGAAGTGGGCGTGGCCAAGAGCACTTGCAGGTGGCTGAGAGCAGCGGAGGCAGGGAGCTGAAATCATGACCTTCTGTGCTGTTTTAGAGCGTTTAGAGTTTAGAAACATAGTTTAGAATATTGCAAGAGTGTGGGAAGAGTTTAAAATGCATTACCGGTG
>JARVGV010000646.1:25353768-25365589 GCA_031762435.1 Hypsolebias longignatus
TGCAATCATGTGGATCAGCTGTTCTGGAATAGAGGCACATCTAAAACATTCAGAGCAGGGAGGCCTGAGGACTTGAACTGAGAATCACAATTTTATATACAAATTATAATACAGTGGACGTATAATAAACCGTTTTCTTTTTTTGGCAAGTGCAGGGTTATTACAGCCACCGTATTTATAGTCGCAGCGGAGAGTAGGGGGGCGCAGACAGGATTCTTCTTCCTGTGGTGGGGGGGTGCTTATCAAAAAATAATTGAGAAGCACTGGTGTAGGGGCAGGGCAGCCAACTCGGGACACAAAGGTCTGGGGTTTGATCCCCGGTCATTGCACATCTCGTTGTGTCTCTGAGCAGGACACGTTATTCCCAGTTGCTCCCCGGGCACATTCCATACCTGCCCACTGCTCCCCCTGGTGGTGGATGGGTTAAAGGCAGAGAGCCAATTTTGCCATTGTATGGGAACATACAGTGATGACAATACAGTACTTTACACATTATTATTATCATCTATCGGCATCCAGCGCTTGTTCATTGCATTAGCTTATCCAGTGAATTATTGTATAATTAATACTTCTGTACTACTTAATACTTGAACATGTTTTGCTTTGATACTGTTTTATATATTCTATTACATGTTTTTAATACAAAGCCAACTGTTGTACAAAGTTTGTTGTACATTTATTTAAATAGAAGCATCAGAGAAATTTGAAAATGTTCAATACGCTTAAAAATCAACAGAAATTAATGATTGCTTTGTACTAACCAGTGTACTTTGGTTTCAAAGTGCCGTATACTGACCAACCGTGGTAAAGTTAGTTTTCCATTGGATGTTGGATACTCGCGCTCCGTGGTATCAACGGTCCATTGTAAAATTAACTTTACCACAGTATCCCCACTTCAAAAATTTAAGCTACACTGCTGAAGGTGTCTATACTATCAACAGGGGAATGGGAAGCGACATAAGGGTCAGCAGGAACGGCAACTCTTAGCAGCATAAAAACTTCCTGAACTGCAGGAGGTGTCTTCAGAGGTCCAGAAAATCCATGCGTGGAACATTTTTTTCACCAGCCGGGGAAAAGAATGTGTGCGCTGGGTGAGTGTGGTCCTTCATGATGCAGGTGGCCCTCTTACTGCATCTGGAGGTGTAGATGTCTGTGATGGTGTGGGGGCTGACACCAACAGTTTTCTGTGCAGCCTCCATGCTACACGTTGATGCTGGAGCACATGCTCTCCACTGCACACCTGTAGAAGGAGGTGAGGACTGAGCTTCCCAGTCCAGCTCGCCCAAGCCACCTAATGGAGTTTGACTTTGAAAAACACATTTTTCCATCCGTTAAATAAACTTTTTTTTTTTTTGGTTTGCATAACCAGGTCGGGAAGTTTTGGGCATCTTTTTCAGGAGTAATATCAAACGTTCAATACAGAACCAGCTGGACTTTATTTGTTACAGAAGACGTTTCGCTCTGTAACAAATAAAGTCCAGTTGGTTTCTGTATTGAACGTTTTTTTATTTTATCATGTCCTGGATGACTGAGAATCTACACCAGCATATTTTTCAGGAGTAGGGAAATTTGATCAATTACTCGAGTTTGAATTAAATATACATTTTTTTTAACTAGTATGCGATGAGGTAGGAGAGACAATAGGTACGTCTGACTGAAAGACACTGACATTTAACCGTGCATAGACAAGTCGAGTTGACAAAGATGCTTCCTGCCTCCGTGGTGACAGGTGATGTGACAGAGTCATATCAAGTTTCAAAGTTGTCATGGATCTTTGGGCTTCATTGCAACTCTTATTTGCCTTATCAGTGCCTTGTCCCCTGTGTGTCTCACCTGAGCAGGTAAACAGCAAGTATGGTGACAGAAAGCAGGAAGTGGACCGAGTACAGGAACAGAGTGATGATGACTCCTGCAACGCCCGATTGGTCGACTCGATAGAAGTGCCAGTAAAGCTTGGCTGCGTCTCCCACTGGTGTGTCGGGGGTGTAGGCGAGACGCTGAAGAGACAGTTTGAAAAATGACATCAAACGGACAGAGCTGTGCCCTAAAGCAGCTTTAGAGTCACAGAGCAAGTCTGGACATCTACAATACAATAAAACATAATAAAAAAACTAGTTTCTGAACGAGGTCATGGATATGTTTCATAAACTGTACATCATAAAAGGCATAATAACTAGTTCAGCCTCTTTATTGTGAGATGCGCTAATTATAAGGAGTTATTTGCTCAATCGTTGTTTATGATTTGTTTTGAATATTACATCATAAAAAATATTACTGAGAAATTCAAGCCCTCTGCCAAAAAAAGACACCCCTCCAACCTTGCACAATCTCTACCCGCCCTCTTCCTTTTTTGTAATTTAAAGTCACTTTGCCAAGATAAAGTGAACTCCTATTTAAAGTGCACAAGTGTCCAAGTTATTTTTAAGTGACTTACCCCGAGGATGGCGTCCACAGCAAAGACCGCCAGGGGGTCGAGGACTGTCCACACTCCCTGAGCCGTGATAAAATTTGACATGAAGGAAGGGAGTGAGGCAAATATCAGTTGACAGCCCCATCTGATCAGAACCAGCAGGAACGTTACTGCGTTCAAGGTCAGGGGACCCACCGTCACCATCGCCAGCTCCTCTCGGGTGTGGAGCAGAGAGCTCTGGTAGACTAGGTCCACGGTGTGCGCGTGGAATTGGAGTCTAGAGGCAGAACAGTGTCGATAAACGTATGATCATGATAGTGATTGCAATTCACACACTGTGGTTGATTCAGTCCAATTGAATTAACCAATTGGAATCTTATTGGAATTTTCAAGGAGATTCTGTTAAAAAAAAAGACATTTACAGACATTTGTGACACAAAACACAGCTTTCCAAACTCCCCTGTTGTATCTCAGTCATTTACATCAAGCCTCATGAGCTTCTTAATCTTCCCATCAGTCAGGAGGAGGCAGAGCGGCGGTGGCCGCGGCCAGGTCCAGTTTTTCTCATTACTTTCCATTTGATTTGCTCCGAGAGTCGAGCATCTCTCAGATTCTGGTCATTAATCTGACTGCAAAGATCCAGTGGTGCTTTACTCGAAGCAACTCCTCCGACAAATTTAAATCTTAAAAAGTCATTTTAGTGCACAGAGGATACTTCGCAGGACGGCCACAGACATGAGACGGTGTGGCATGTTGCCGTCCAGAAAACTCGAAGGATGTGAAAAACATTAATTTTGATTAAATCATTTTGAATCATAATTAATAGCTGATGTTGCTGCTCAGAATAAAAGAGCTTTACCACTTTGCTGGCATCTCTGATTGTATTGTTCTCCCTCTAACTCTGTTTACACTGTTGTTGTACTGTAAACAAAGGACTTGAAATTGGTGGCAACAAAAAAATAGCTGTTTACTCATTTATTATAAATCAGGAGACTTCTGGTTATAAATGAGGTGCACGTGTGGCTATTTCTTTATCATAGATGATACACAATTACAGCACATTCTAACAGTGAGTGAAAATTTGTGTATTTTGACAGATATTATGGCTTTTACCTCCTAAGACCTGTATGTGGATGACATGTCCTAGGAGGTTAAGGTGACATTGTTTTACAGTCTGTATCCACTGGACTGTCACCATCTGAATTTATTGAAAACTTTATTCTGGTAAATTGTTGCGCTTGTTATCATGTGTCAGATTTCAACATGTTTTTAAGCCCTGGTGATGTTTGTGACATAGATTTAAAAGGGAACATCTCCCTTTAGAGATAAATGGGATTCTTCAAGGTCAAGTTATGGAACTGGTACCAAACACACATATCTGGACACCATGGAGTCCAAACCTCAGCAGCAATGAGGATCTTAAAGATGTCCTTCATGCTTTGGTCTCTAGCCCATTCTCAAAACTAAATCTTGGGAAAAATAAAAGCAATTCAGGACAAAAAATACTTGTTTGGACACTTAATTTACTCCTTTTGTTGGTGCAATACAACTATATGTCCCAAACAAACCTAAAATCGGTCAAACGCAACAAAGTGTGACGTTTTTATTGTTTTGTCTTCATTGACTTGGTGGGGTATTCGATAGAAGCCCCTTGCTACTTGGCTGTTCGACTTTTGCAGACGTGCTCTTTCACCATTTTTCAAAGTAAAGATTTAACATGAGAAAATACAAAGTAAATAAATAATTAAACTGCACAGGACCCTTGATTGTCAACTTCCTTATTACGTGATTGCGACAGTACTGGATACTGTACAGTAAAAAGTTAATAAAAAATAAAATACTTCAGACATGCATCACAATTTTGTATAAATCTACACTTCATCTTTGCTCATAACGACTACATTTCCCAGAAGCCCTGTTGCCTTCTGCTGAAAACTGGAAGGAAAGTTTTGATTTGATTGGAAAAAGTTTGGTGCTTATTACTGTACAGTGACTTCAGTGCCCAGTGGATTCAGAGAGCCACACGAAACCCACCGGGAACAGGACCAGAACCAGAGCAGAACTGGACCTCCAGACACATTGACAAGTCTAAGAGCTGGTAGCTGGCCCAAGAGGACTTCTGAGTGGGGGAGGTGCTGCCAAAGGTCTGGCTACTCTCTGGAGCATACGGGATTATTTTAACTCTTTATTGGACCACCAGTCCTGCACTGGCCACCCAAAGGTCCCCCCCACCCAATACGCTTTGGCGCTCAACGGCTGCACAGAACCGGAGCAGAACCAAGAGCCGCTGCTGTTCTTCAGAGCTGGTGAGTAAAATTTAGCAGCTGCATGAATTAAAATTAGTAGGTTTAAGAGTTTAGAACATTAAAACATGGACTTTGTCACTGCATGGTAGGTCTGAAGTAACGGAACCGAGTTGGACCAGGACCAAGCGGAACGGAGACCCACTGCTGTTCTGTCAGCTGGTGAGTAAAATTTAGTAGCTACATATATGTATGTTGTTAAAATGATGTAGGTTTGATAGTTTAGAACATTGCAAGAGTGTGGGAAGGGTTTATAAAGCCTTAAAATATATAAAAACACTAAAATAAATATAAGGTCGCTACTTCATGGATTTTCACTTATTGCTAGGAGGTCTGGAACATAACCCCTGCAATAAACGAGGGACTACTGCAATTATGAGTCAAACCAGATTGGATACAATTCTTAGTCACATACAATATTACAGGGTGTCATTATTAAGATTATCAAGTTACCCAGCAGTTGGACGTTATCTCACTGAGCTCTGACTGTTGGAGACTAGTTGACGATTTCAACTTGACTCAGAAATGCATGACGAGGCACAAGCTTTCCTCTGCAGGCTCACTGAACTTTGAGGATTTGCAACAAAGTGACCAGTTTTTCTTATCATGGGTTAGTTTTGTGCACAGTGCTTACAGAGCTGTCTTTGGCTGCTCACATTATTTCACCTCCCACATTGCACCCACCTCGACTTGCTTTGAGCGCATCATAGCCTCCTCCGTCTTTATGACCTAATTTACTGGAGTACACTTTTAAACAACGGTAGACAGATTCAGATCAGGTTTTTTAATCACATATAATTTACCACTGTCTTGGTTTATAGAGCAGAACGTTACACTGTTGCTCTCTTAAGATGATTGGACAAAATAGAGAAGGGTGCAATGACTCTGTGGCTACTGAGAAAAGTTCACGCACAATTTTTTCTTGAGCAGGTTCAAAATTCAAGCGTCACAGCTTTGAGTCTGCAACGAAAAACCTCACTGACAAGGCGAAGTCAGTGAACAAGGCCAGGCTGATTCTGGCAGATCCTGCTCACCACTCCATGGTGCGTTCAGGTTGCTTCCTTCTGGACACAGGTATCTGCTGCCCAGATGTAGGATAGACAAAAAAACAAAAACATTCATCCCTGTATAAGGCTCCTCAATGAAAAATGATCATTTCTATAGCGACTGTTGTTTTAATGTCTCAATGTCTTGTCTATGAACGTTTTATGCACTGACTGTGAAACAAATTGGCACTTGGGGATAATAAAGATTCTTTAACTTGAACATGAACTTGAAGTGAGGAAATGGAGAACCCTGACAAACGTTGCAAGACTTTCTGGAGGCTTCCTCACAAATGTTGCTCATCAGCTACTTTCAACCCAGTGATATTTTATTTCTATTGACCCTTGGAAGAGACTACGAGAAGTTTTTGATGCAGTCACAGTTAATATTCAACACTTTTTATTGTTAACATACTTTTATTTCATTCAAAATGATAAAACCATGTGGGGGAAGCAGAAACTGTTGCAGGCAGAGGCTGCTGTTCAAGCTGATGTCCTTTGCTTGTTGGAGGAAAGCAAAGATAAAAACAGTTATATGTAGAAAAATGAGAGTGAGATAAAAGGGTGAAGTGATGGCGCCTGTCATCATGCTAACCATGCTGACTTGTCACTGGGCCTCCCTCCCTCTCTTGGAGCACCAGCTCTGGACATTGCATGGAGAGAAATGTGCTCGGAGGGAGAACGGCAGAGCCAGACATGTGGAAGTTGTCATCCAGTGTTGACCCCCTCTGTTTTCACTTCTTTCCCACCTCCCATCTTCCCCTTCAGTCCATTTTTTTCCCGCTCCCTCTGCTTCCACAATCACTTTCCATGATTTAACACTTGATGTTTCCACTAACATGTTATTGTAATAAAAACCTTCTTGTAATCCTGTTTGCAGCCAGCCTTTTTTTTATTGTGATGAATTAAATCAGCACCATATGCTATCGCAATGTGATTTAACACTTCTGCTCTGTCTTTTTGCTGTTTATTATCAATGCTGTGCACCAAATAATAACAATAAATTCCTTCCAAATAATGCCTTTTGGGACTTAAAGCTGAGTAGTGAGCAAACTCCCCCAGCAGTGGTTTAATATTGAGGGAGTCTTGTTAAAATGTTAATGGGGGGATTCCAAACAGATGATTTTAGTGTATTCAGCTGCATGATTGCCAACACACACACAGATTTAGAATCACACATGTTTATTCCCTCCACTGCTTATTAACCTCTCTTGTTTAACCAAACATGTTTGTTTCTTCTTTTTTCTGTTGACCAAGTATTTTTAAGCCATTTGCTAACTTGCTACGGTTTCAGACTGTGTTCTGTAGCTCCACCTTTATTTTGTAATTATCACTCACTGGCCCGACTGTGTGTTACCAAAAAATATATATATATCTTGCACAACAGAACCCATCTTTTTAAAAAATACAACTAGTTAAGCATTGGAGTCAATCTGATTAAAGATGGATGTCACAGCCAACTAACATAATAAATACAAAAATGACCATAACTCAAATAATTTTACAAATTAATCTAAAATTTGGTGAAATGCTGATGTGGATCCCAACACATGTTCTGAGTTCTAACAGGTTAAACAAGATGATTGATGATATTGCCAATATCTAGTTGGAGTAAACTCAGTCTATTAGCAAAATATTGTATTCAAACATTCAGGAAATATTCATTCAGTGTATACAAGTACTTTGAAGCCAACCCAATTCAAGATGGCCGCCACATCCAGCTGACTTTAGAAAACACAAAATGGCTATAAAGTAGTCCCTCGCTACTTCGTGGTTCAACTTTCGCGGACTCGCTCTTTCGCGGTTTTTCAAATTAAGAGTGGACATGACGCAATTGGCTGGTGGACGGATGAGCCACACGAGCGGCGTGGATTGTTTATTAAAACTAAATTATTTTAAATGATTTAGCACCTTTGTGCAGCCCACGGGTGCAGGGAGATGCTCCCTCTGCAGCCTGTCACGATCTCCTCTCTGCCACCTGCGGCTCTCTGCCACGCCCACATTTCTGCTTTGTGAAGGGTTAACCCTTTGCTGTCCTGCTGTGCTTCTCTTCTCTACAATTTAAATTTAAATACTGTGATGTTTAAATAAATAATCCAATGTTTATTTAAAATATTACAGTATTTAAATTTAAATTCTTCATTTACACAGAAGGAGGGAGACTGGGAGTGAAACTTGGACTACTTTGTGCCTACTTTACATTTGTTCACTTATCGTGGTGTGCGTTGTCGCCTAAACCCCGTGATAAATGAAGGACTACTCTATTTAAGAGAATTTTAGAAATAAATTGATACATTTTGGTGCGGTAGTCGAGAATAATTTACACATACCTCAAGGAAAACCTATTGTACAAAATCTTTGCTCAACATAAATGTTTGGAGTCAATCCTGTTTGTCTTTTAGCAAAATGTCTCACAAATCACAGGCTAGACTTTAATGAAACTATCAGGGAACATTCACTGGTGATTATTTCTGATACTAATCAGAACAGATTTCTAGTCGATCATGTTTAAAATGGCTGCCGCAGCTAAATAACATTTGTCAAAACAAAAAAAAAACTGCTAAATTCAGTCAATTTTACAGATTCTCAGCTAAAATCGGAGCAGTAGTAGCTGAGAGTCAATCACTGCAACTTGAAGCGAGGCTTAAAATAACATTATTTTAAGGTTTGTCCTAAGTGGCAGGTGCTTCAGAAAATGCTAGACCTTTAAATTATTTCAGCAGCTGTGCATGTTCTCATGATTTTGTATATGCATCCAGACACTCTCCTCCCACACGTGTGCTTGCATGCGTGTGTGCACGTTTGCGCAGGGTCATATCAAAAGGAGGAAACTCACTTGTTGACAGGAACTCCAATGGCCTGGAGGTAGAGCCACTGGCTGCAGTAATGCAGGTATAGCCTCACAAACCACATCAAAGCAAACAGCAGCATAATGAGGCAGAGCTGCTGAACGGAGTCACGCCAGCTACCAGGAAGTTGTTGTCGTTGCCGCAGCAACGGCAGGCCCAGCTCAGACGGCAGCATGCGGAGGGCCAGGCGGATACGATCCGATAGTCGTGGAGCACAGGAACCAGGTCCATTTGATCTGTTTTCAAACGGAGAATCATTCACAACATTTCTGGTTTCGGTGTGAAACAATAGATTACATGTTTCAGGTGTTCATTTGAATCATATCAAACACTGCATCTGGAAAAAATTCACTCCAGGACTTCTTCAGATATATTGATATGCAATTCTGAAATGTGAAAGTCCCTGCAGAGTCTGCCAAAAGGCACATGTGAGCTCGAGTCACATGACTGACCTGCATTAGTCTGGCCATAATCTGTGCAGGTAAACAAATGTGGCGGAACTGAATAAGGGTAGAATCTCTGAGAAGATGTTTGAGGGAAAATGAGAGTAACTCTACTGCTAAATGTGGAAGAGAAAAGGAAAAACAAGGAAGACCAAGAACATTAGTCAGAGGTCCAGTGGAGTGGTGGAACACCATGAAGACAGAGCTTGGCATTCAAACATGTGGCTTTGGTAAGTTTATCATTTCACGTTTGGTAACTAGAGCCTGGTGCTCAAAACATTTACAACTCACACCCTAAACTTTCTCCAATGAGTGCATCTAGTTACATCTAAATTATTGGACTTCTCCATTCCAAGGGGGGCTGAGATGGGGCAGAGGCAGGGCAGCCAACCTGAGACCAGAAAGCCGTGGTTCTACTCCCAGCCATTCCCACATGTCGTGGAGTCTCTGAGCAAGACACCAAATCCCCAAGTGCTCCAGAGAACCAGCGTATTCTTTGGACTATAAGGCACATTAAACAAAACGAAACAGTCAGATAAGTCAAACTTTATTCAACTCATTCACGATAACCACATAAAATCGGTTAGAGGTCAGTAAGCACAACCAGAATTAATACATAAGGTACGCCTGACTTTAAGGCTCACTGTCGATTTTTGAGAAACTTAAAGGATTTTAAGTGCGTCTTATAGTCTGAAAAATACGGTAAATTTGCCATTGTTTGGGAACATACAAAGATGACGCTCTCAGACTACTCTCAATTCCAAACAACACCGTCATGGTCGTCGCCAGTGCTGAACGATTTTCAGTCACTTCAGCTTTTTTCCTACGCAAACAAGGACCCGCAATAGTTGTTTACAATTTTTATTTTATTTTTTTAGATTGAGGGCACGTTATTTCTGGTAGTTGGCAAGCAAACACGTTAAACTCTTTCTACATTGCGCTGTTCCTGGTGTCAGTGTTTCCCGTCATGGGACGCTGGGTCAGTTACATTTTTATCACATCAACTTCCCAGTTGGATTTAATGATGTGAGTTTTTGAACAACAGCGCGAACACATCGTTGCTTTATTGCATTGCAAGACATCAAATGCTACGCAGATGCGTTAAAAGTAGGGAAATATAATATTCAAATTGACACACATTTATGCATGTACACAATAGGTTACTCTTTCCCTCTTGTGCACACACACACACATAAACACAACCACAACACACACAGACAGATAGGAATCCCTTCCAGCAGTACTCAGCTTTCCTCAGCACCTCTGCCTCCTCTGTGCCGCCCTTTGTTAGGCCTGCTCAGCTATTCCCTTTCATAGTGAGGGCACAGATGGAGCAGAGTGAAGCAAGAGAGGGAAAGGAAAGAAAAGGAAATGTGTATATTAAATTAGCATGTACTGATTGGTTGTGTCAAGCAAATATCTTTGACTCCTCTGTCATATGGCTAACAATAATTCTCACAACGCAATAGAAGGTTGTTTACAGTGCAGCTACATGGTTAGCATTGCAGAATATGACTTTAGGCCTTTAGCCTGTGGACATCCCTGTGTCTCACCACTGTCTCCCAGAGCACAGTTGGAATTCACTTTGTAGTGTGCGTGTCTGGGGAGAATGATGCACCGCCTAAAGACGAAAAACAGAATCAATTGTGTTGCTCCCACACCCGCCTCGCCAAATAATTAGGCTAGGCTCGCATCAAAATGAGGCGTTGCATTTTACTTCCTGCCCGTGCCACTGCTTCAGTGCTCGCTCAGTTATTTATTTATTTTTTTTAAAAGAACGGCTCCTCGGCGAGGTGTCTACACTTTCTGAAGTGTTAAATTACTTGAAGTTGAAGTTCCTTCAAGCATGCTCAGACGATCAGCAGCGTAGCAGCGCAGTCCATGAGGGAAAAGTCGACATTAGTTCACAGAATGCTTAGTCAACAGTTTGGGCTGATAAATATTCAGATCTGAGCTGACGTCGACTAAAGTAGAAAGGATGAAGATGTCTCATGAAGCTCGTTATGGCACAGCCCGTTTTTTTTAAGCTATGATGTTTTTTCTCATTGCATGACCTTGTAAACGTTGATCTTTATCACAGGCTGCTATAAGCCAAAGAAACTTATCACTGAATTTGCATCTATGCTTGATTGATATTTAGAATAAAACTAATTTAAGATGGCCACCCCAGCTAAGTGGACTTTAAAAAAAAAACACAAATAGATATAACAGTGTTTTTTTTTTTTTTTACAGATATTAACCTAAAATTTGGTGTAAGTTGATACTACAGTACAGTATTTTCTGCCGTATAAGTCATACCAGTCCAAATATGTCTAATAAAGTGAAGAAAAAAACATAAATAAGTCGCTTCGCTGCATAAGTCGCATCTATTATCACCACTGACGCATCACGTTTGTTACACATCACCGCTGACAACCCAGAAACGTGGACTGGTGTTGTGCCAAAGATAGATTGGCTGCCAAATGGCGGCCGCAGGAGCGTGCACAGGAGGACTTTAACAAGAATCTAACAAGATTAACAACTAAAAACAATTTTTTTGTCTGCGCGAAATTATAGCAAAGTTGTGTCTCAGTTGAACTTTTCCTTAATAGACTTAAGTATTTATTAAATGACAAAGCGTTGTATTTGTTGTATAACACAATCATTATTCCACATTTAATTTATTGCATTGATGTCTGGGGAAAAGCATGTAAAACTATTACAAAACCTATTTTTGTATTACAGAAAAGAGCTGTACGGATTATTGCCAGAAAACATTATTGTCATCCATCAA
>JARVGV010000646.1:25367723-25402131 GCA_031762435.1 Hypsolebias longignatus
ACACAACCCTCACCATTTACCCGGGCTTGGGACCGGCACATGAGATACACTGGCTTGTGCACCCTAGTGGCTGGTTTAGGATGAAACATTTCTCACTCAAATAAATTGGTCCAGATAACACGATTTAACCTTTTTTTAATTATAATTTACTGGAGTTTTAAAGGCGATTAAAGTGACGTGAATGTTGCAGACGGGTTGGTTTGAAGGTTTTAGAAGATGAGATCTACAATCGGGTTTACAAAAACTGGTCTGAAGAATAGATTTAGCAGCCAAAAAATTAAAAATGCCTTGTTGATGTGAAAGGTTAGAGGAGAATGGGCAGAATGGTTTGCGATGATGGACGGCAACAGTAGCTCAAAACAAAAACACAACCAAGGTCTGCAGAATACCATCTCTGAACACACAACACCACCAGCTTTTGGAGCAGACGAGCTACGTCATCAACAAGAACCACGCCTGTCAGCTGAGGACAAGAACTGGGGAGACAAATTGCACAGGCTCGTCAAAACTGGACAGTGAGAGATCGGAGAAACATGTTTTGATTCGCCGGATCTCAATCCAAGCCAGAACCTTTGGGACATTTGCCATGCATGTGCAGCAGACAGCTCTGCAGCAACAACAGGATGCTGTCATGGGCATCTGTGAGGAACGTTCCCAAGTCCTTTTTGAATTCACGTTGTAAAGATTTCAGGCAGTTCTGAAAGCAAAACTTGACTCCAACCTGGTACCAGCACTACCAGTGGTACCAGTGGATTTAATGAGATGGTCGATGAGTGTATATCTATATCAGTTCAAAGTTTTCAGAGTAAGACCACTTAAAGAATTAATTAATAACTTGTCCCTCTCCAGATGGACTTGTTTTGCCGTTGAAGAAACCAAGGAACCAAAAACAAAACTGTGTAAAAAGACTTAAGAGATCGACAGATAAGAGTTATTGTTTTCATATTTGCCTAGATGCACACGTGCTGTGGTGATTATAGACGTGTAGTTATCTTCGTCGTCAACAGATAAGACTGAAGAAGCCACAGCTTCATTCACATTCCACTTTTTGAGAAGGCTGATACTGAATTTGTTTTGAAAAGGGTTTTATCTGTGATCTGTCGTGGTGGTGACACAATCGCCTCCTTTTCTAAATCGTCACTCAGACGATGGAAACAAACGCCATGCGGAAAATGCACTGTTGCTTCAGCTTTTAGGTTTTATGAATGAACCATAACTGGAAAGCACAAATATAAAGCTAAAAAGTTTTAATCAAGTCTGCCATTTTTAATCATAAACAGTAATTACAGTCTTAGTGGTTGACTGATCAGTTTTTGTGTGTGTAATTCTAAAAAGTAAGAAATGGTGTCCTCTTCTTCCGTATAGAGTTTTTTTTTCTTGCTTAGTCTTTTCTTGCATTAGGAGTCCTCATTGATCTATATAATCACATGAGCTGGTGCAGTGATCAAATGTGTTTTTTTTTAGGGAAAGGGGATCCACTTCTCCAAAGCATGGTGGGTTTCTGACAAATGGAGATGCTCTACTCAGAACCCATGTTCTTATGGGATTTCCTAATACATACCCATCTATACAAAGAGCCGACAAAGCCCTTAGTCACTCTTGTGTATCACTACATAGTAACTAATAAAAAAGTACCGTTGGAAGTCCATCTCACTACCTGTTTTTAGCTGTGAATTGTCCTGAATTGCAATCTTTTGTTTTCACAGATCTATATTTGTAATTACCGTAATTTCCACCATATACGTCGCACCGCCCTATAAGTTGCATCAGTCCAAAATTGTCTAATAAAGTGGAAAAAAAAATCCATAAATACGTTGCTTCGCCATATACGTCGCATCTATATTGTGTCACCGCTGACAACCTGGAAATGTGGGCCGGTGTTGTGCTAAAAATTTACTGGCTGCCAAATGTCAGCTGTGGGAGCATGCACGGGAGAACTTTAACAAGAACTTAACAAGATTAACACTTAAAAGCAATTATTTGTTTGCTCGACTTTATAGTAAAGGTGTGTCTCAGTTTAACTTTTTCTTAATAAATGCATTTCAATTATCAAATCAGCTTCATTTTGCTGAGGCATTGTAGCAAAATGGAGCTGATTTGACAGTTGCTCCAGGCAAGCTGGATGAAGGAGGCAGGCTATGGCAAGCCAATTGAGTCATTAATAGCCACTTTTACCTAATACATTGCACAACGGCATGCCAGACTACTTAAATGCCATCTAGCGGCTGAAAATGGTAGTGTTCAATATTTTCAGTCATAATGAACGAAAACGGTTATATCTCGGCCAAGTTTATAAATATAGGAAAAATCCACAAATGTGACGCTTCAGCATGTAAGTTGCAGGGCCTGTAAATTATGCAACAAAAAATTCACTTATAGGCCAAAAAATACAATAATTGCAGTGCTAAGCTTGAATTTAATTGTCCTTACAATGGAAGAGAAAACTTAGATGGAGCAACTGAGGATTATTAGAAATTACATTAGCCTTCCCTCAATAAAAAAAAAAAAAAGATTTAAATGCATCTGATTTTTAGTTGTTGCGCTTAATTTGTGCCAAACCTGAAAATGGAGATGCACTGCAATAACAAACATGACTTGGAGAGCATGTGTTTCTGGACAATTCCTGGCAAACAGGCAGGACTTGTAGAGGTAGAGCAGTAAGACAGGAAGTAATAAAAGTGTAATGAAGGTGAAATTAAAGAAAAACTACTCCCAGAAATCGCAATAAATCAAATTTATTAGTTAATGTATTAGCATTATTTTCCATTACAACCTGATTCTTCAGTAAGACATACAAAACTTTACCACCAAACTTTTTTTTAAACTAGTATTGGGAAGAAGGTCATTTTTATTAAGAAAAGGGTCATGGGAAATTGTATTTGTGCTCCAATTAGTCCATTTCCTGATCTGTAATGTTGCCACGTATGGAATATAAAATGGTATAAATGAACGAATGGTAAGATTTGTGGCTCTTAGGACTCATTTTTACTTTAACACCTGGGCTATGGACCTGTCCAATGAAGCAACATGTGGTGCTTTTATTGAATCCTTCATCGCCAAGTATGAGACGGTATTAAACCATGAAAATGGCAGGTCCCTTGGTGCACACTTCAAATGCAGACGCATCTGGGATCAACAAACATGTTGGCACACTCTAAGCACTCACTACATGATCAGCTACCACAGTTCTAAAAAGCACGAATAGCTTCTTGTTTTGTTTCTATAAACATCTGGAGGTGAACAGACAGAACAAATAAACACAAAAACACCTGTATGCTATAACGCCAAATGGTTAACGCAGAATAAATATTAAATGTGCTACAGAGATCCATCCCTTCATCAATTTGGGTGAGGTGTACAGGGAGAGGTGCTGTGGAGGCTGAGTATGGGCCTCCTGAGAGTTGCATCAGTATTTAAATGGATTTCACTCCTCTGACCTTGCCTCATAACTGCAGGACATTGTCACCAGAGAGCTCGAGACAAGATGGAGAGAGAAAGATGGAGAAAATTACAGGCAGGAAAAGGGAGATAAAGACGGAATTAACACAAGGAAAAAAAGGAAATAATTATTGGAGTTAGACGAACTACACCATGCGTGTATGGGAGGAGCAAATAACAGAAATGTGATTTTTTAAATATTTTTACAAAAATGGTTAACAGGTTAGTGGGTAAGCTGTGGGAGCATTCCAACACATGCCACATCAGAGTCTGCGAACGGCGTTACAGAGCTAAAATGGTTGCTGATGACATGTTGCTATATACACATTTACTTCAATGTGAGCATTTTAAACACATAAACATGTAAAACTTGTCAGTTACATCTTCAAAACTGCCTGTCAGAGATGTTTTCCTAAAAGTTCATGTTTATTTGCACAAGACAGAGTGCATTAGTGCATGTTTTCACTGCAGTACATTAGCTATTTTTGAGAATTCTTGGGATATAATTTGTTGACTTTTGCCATTTTTGCTTTGAAATGTTTATATCAGAATGGAGAACCATTGATTACAGATTTTTTTTGAAAACAGAGTGGGAAAGATGTGTCAACTCAGGGTCTTTCTTTTCACCCAGAACGTCACACAATCATTCATTTGTTCTTATAGTTGTTGCCACTTCTATCATGGTCTTTACATGCCAGTGGAGAACACATTCATTTTGGCCAGACCACAAAAGGGACTGGAGTCACTGCAGATTTACCAATCATATTGCAGCATTAGGTTGCCAGGTTGCTGACAGCCTCACTTCCCTTTAAGGAAATAGCATGTTGAGTTTATGTGTCTGTGAGACCTGAAGTGACCCATGGCCAGTCTAGCCACAGAGAAGAAGGAAAAAACCCTGACGTACACTACAGCTGAGGTAGCCAGAGGCCTTGCTTTCACACACACGCATACACGTAGCCATGCACGTACACAGCGTTTCTGCTTGGAAAGCAGACTTGGACTTGGAGAGCAAAGGGGGGACGCAGAGGTGACCATCTTCTCCCGGAGTTACATCAGAATCGATTGACCCTTGCTCTGAGCTGTGGTTCAGAGAGGGGGCATGCAGGTGGTTTTCTCCTCTCTGTTGTATTCTACTGCAGGCTGATCCGACTGTCTCTGCAAAATACTTTAGTTCTTCCTTATATTAAAAAAAAAGACTCCACAGGAAGCAGGGGTTTCTTATGATTAATGATATCACATGACACGGTCTCACAAGACTTATGTTAAAAACTTTCAATCAACAAAATAAAACAAAATGCCTTTTTTTATTACGTATTTTCTGCCGTACACATCACATCAGTCCAAATATGTCTAATAAAGTGGAAAAATCCATAAATATGTCGCAGGGTGTGCAAATTATGTAAAAACATGTGACTTATAGGGTGAAAAATACGGTACTAATGATTATTGAAGCTTCAGGAGTTGAAACAAACTTCTAGAATTCTAGGACCGCACTGAACACCACTCCAGCTGTGCTGTGGAAGCAGCTTCCCTAGCATCCCCTGCAGCCTCTGCAGCTACGTGTTGAGAAGAAGACCCATCTTCACACGGTGATTTGTCCACTTTGAAGCTGAGTAAATAATGTCTGAGCCTCTCGTTATTCTCTTTGCGTTGAAAAGAAAAACGCCAACCAAACTTTGAAGTATAGGTAAAAATAAAATTGTTTCCCATGCAGACTTTTAAATAAGTAATTTATTATTCAGTTAGTCAAAATGTGATTAAAAAAAAGAAGCAATAAAAATAATACCTTTGTTTAAAAATATGCAGTCAACTGCTTGGTCTGACTGATACTTAAGATATGTTGAGAAAAGGTAATTTTGTAATTTGATAAATATAGCACATTAATTAATTTATTTCATAATGTTGATCAAATGGCTTCTCTTGATAAAGTATTTCATTTTGGACTCTTGTGACAATGAGTTTGATTGGAAAAGATTAATTTTTGGAAAGCACAAGTTGCGACGCTCAGGGTATGTTTCTGTTGACATTTTATATATGAATGTTTCTGTTCAGTACAATGAGTCGACTTCTGTTGTGACTTGGTGCTTTATAAATAAATTGAACTGAATTGAACTGAATGTTGAGAAGCTCTGTTATTTTCATTCTGAGTTATTGCTTTTGAAAACTTTAATTTCTCTTTTTTCTGGATGTAAATTGCTTTTTGTTGTTGTTGTTGTTTCCTCTGGTATCGGATGCTGTGCAGCTGGAAGGATTTTTTTTTACTAAAACCTTTTTACTTTTGGCATTTATTATGATGCATAACCATGACAACAGTGTGTGTGTGTGTTTTTTTTTTTTTTAACAATCAGGAGCAGCTGATTAACATCTCAAAGCTCAAATACCTCAAGTACATCCCCAAATCTCAAATGAGCTGAAAAGGAGGCGCCATGGATGAATTCCAGTCAACCTGGCGGCGGTGCTCGAGTACCTGACCGCAGAGATCCTAGCGCTGATTAAACTCGGCTCGTGACAAACGGGAGGACCGGGATCATCCCCCGGCACCTTCAGCTGTCTCTCTGTGGTGGCGAGAAGCTCGGCAGACTGCTGGGGGGAGTGACCATCGCTCAGGGAGGAATTCTGCACAGCGTTCAGGACCGAGAGGCCCGCCGGATCTGACAGCAAGTTGGATCCGGGTGGACGGATCGGTATCTGTGGCAAGATTCTTCGGATTCACTGAAGGAGATCCTTCGTGCCCACATCTCTTGAATGAAACCAGGATGATGAGCTATGACAACACTTAATTTCCCTTTGGGACTAATACAGTATTTTTCATTTGAATTGAATTAAAAAAGCAGAAAAGAGAGATGCCGTTCAGTTGAACTTGTGTCCAAAGTTGTTTTCATAAAAATACAGTATTGTTAAAATATCAACTCATTCAGTGAGCTCATAGCATCTCGTCTCGTTACAGCCTTGGTTAATGCACGATTAGCAACACAGAGAGAAGATGAGACACTTTGAGCAGAATGACTGCTCACTTTCCTGCTAATCTTCTTCTTCTTCTTCTTCTTCTTCTTTTTGCTTAGACTCCAACAGATGGAGGGCACAGACTGACACAGAGCCAGAGACACAGACTGGGGGAGAGCTCGGATGGGCTCGGTTGGGGGAAATGGGTGGAGAGGAACGCTGGTCCCCAACGAGGCGAGCTAACTGGGAGGAAATTAGGTCAGTGTGTTCCTTGTAACTTCACAGTGAAGAACAGTGTGTGTGTTGTGCATCTAGAGTCACACTGCACCACCACAGCAACAGATCCTGCAGGTCTGTTTGTGTGCATGTACGTTGTTGTGCACAATGCTTCACATTTATTAGCATGGGCGTGATTGTGTTTCCAAACGTTATTTAAAAAATTGCATTCAAACCAATCACTTATGAGGCCTTAATGTTTGATAAACCCAGAAACACTTCTGGTTCACCACTAATCCAAATGAGACAGAAAACAAGGATGTAACTAATCATAGCATCACAAGCAGTGACATCATCATCCAGAGTGTGAAACAATTGAATAAAGGTTAGGTTAAATGTATCCCCATTTGGCCTTTCAGTCTTATAATACACACTTTTGAGACTAGTGGAGTCTGCTGTCTATTGTCCTCTGGAGGGTGAAGATGTTCCTCTTTTTGCAGCTTCCACTGAGCTTTGTCTTCACTCGTTGTCTTTTCCTGTCTCCAGATCAGGACACGTCACACATACTATAATTGATATGAGATTTAGGGGGTATATTTTAATGTAATTAGAATCTTGATAATTGGACTAATTAGATCTAATTGCTATGTGAGAATGAGTTTGATTAAAACAGGTTTCTCTCCTCAAATGAGAGAAGAAAAAAAATAGTTGGGTGACATTGGTGAGATGCAATACAAAGCTAGTTGACAGTAACCGCTGATGCATGAGATCAGGCATGGATCAGGGGCAGGTTTTTATTTATTTATTTTCTGCACATGACATTTATGATACTGTTAAAAGTCACTCTAGCAAACTTCTATTCAGACTGACTAGCAACAACTGGACTGAGTGAAGGGTTTTAATCGTGCACACATTGAAAAAAGGAAGTCCTGCAAAAGTTTCCCAAGCTGATACCAGCACGAGTCTTGAAAAAAACTGGTGAATCATACCAAACACATATTCGTACCCCTTTTTGTTTGTCCAAAACTGACTCCAAACTGTCAATACATGCAAGAAAAGTGCATGAAGCTATCAATAGTGCATGGGTTTTATGGTTCCTTGTGTGAGGCTTCCTCTACCTCTTTTTAAGGCTGGTGGTTGCACTTTGGATGCAGCAAACGTGGAACTAATTTCAAAGTCAACTGTATAGAACATCAACAAATGATGATCTGAAAACATGATGTCGTAGAAGGTTAAGATAAATGTAAACTAAGCTTAATAAGTCAAATACATCATTTATATTAATATATGCTACCTAATTGTGTTTCTGCTATAGATGAAGCATTGCTCAGAGTAAAAATCTAATCAACTTTTACATGAAACCCCTTTAAACGTAACTGTGTTCACATATACCAGGCACCATAGGAACTGTACATATTGGAGTCTTCTGAAAATTATTAACACGCTTAACCTCGGTAAATTTACCCTGCGAGCAGAATGAAATGCCTCTTATTGTGACTTTAATCTGAATGCATTGTGTTTCAGTATCTGTGTCATTCTTATCTGCACTGAATCTTCCTGTTTCTGAGTGTTTGCTTAATTATGCATCAGCCTCTGATTCGCACATTTGTGTCAGGGTGCCCCATAAAAATCCCAACGAGCTAAGCCTCTTGTGGCTCAATAGATGGCAGTAATATCCCTCAATCAGTGCAGTATGAATCCCCTTCACACCTAAAACACATGAATATGCAGACATGTGTGCGGCGCACACTTGGTGAATAAGCGCTAGGCACAAAAACATCAACAAGGATGCACGTATAGTCAGGAAGAGAAAGCTCTGAAAGGGCCAGAAGACATGGGATAAAATCGCAATGGCAAATAAAATTAAAAGATAAATCCATAAGAAATCCCTTTTTTCTTGATCTCTGCAAGTTTCCAGGTGATATAGAAAAGCCCTGAGCAAATCAAACACCACAGAGGGAGAGATGGGTGAGGGTATGAGTTGGAGACTGCCGCCTCTCTGCCTTTGTTGTCAAATTCAACGCTGGCACTGTATCTTTCTAATAGTCTGATGAGGAGAGGGCAGAAGAGGCGCCTTCAGCTCCAAGATACTGTAATGTGTGAGCTTGTAAAGATGAAATCAATAGCAGCAGCACCTTCACAGGGCATCGGGGAAAAGCTGAAGTTCCAGCTCAATACAATTCGTACCTATAACTGACAGAAACGTCTCATTCTGCCCAAGCGGCTACCGCTCAGAGGTAAAAAGCTGCGCTATGAATAATTGTGGAAACCATTTAATTGTGTCTCTTTGTGAGCAGTCTGTGTTGTGGTTGTTGTTTTTGTGTGTGTGTGTGTCCACCCCCTTAAGATAGTCCCTGTGTCGTCATATTTGTTGGCAGGATGCTTTGGCAATCATTTGAATTCCCCAAGTATGTTCAGAAGATGTCAGGGAGTAGTCTCTGATCTTGTTTAATATGTGACCAGCAGCTACAAATTACAAACTCCCAGAAATGAGGAAACACGGGTCCTTTTTTAATCTCCAGGGAGAATTCGCTTTATGTTTCTGTTGCACAAACGTAAAGTCTCTGATTGTCTCACCCCCGAGTGTAGCCGTGCATCTGGGAATCTCCTCCCCTTAATTTAGCTTGCATTCAAACAAAAACAAATAATTGCAACTTTTTTTAGTTGAAACAAGCAGGTTTTTTTTTTTATTCAGGCTGTTTTGACGCTCCATACTGGATGGCACCTTGTTGCTTTGGACAAATTAAGCATTGGGGTTTGAAATTCTCTGCAGCTTGTGCTGGTTGGGTTTTCATAATTCTGTTATTTTCAATTAAAATTAAATGCTAAAGGAGGAGGGGAAACCCATGTTTTTCAAACATACCGGTACTTTTTCTACTGCGTAGGAGAGGAGAAAGAGCAAAGTGTTGCTATGATTAAAGCAACATCCTGGTTGTTGCTACAAATTATGCAACAGTAAACTAAAAACATTTTTAACTCTCTGAAAATTCAGTCCGCATTCAATCAGTTTTAGGCCTTGTTTGCACGAAAACAATCCAATGAAAACATTTATTTTCCCATTTCTATTACCATGTTTACATGAACACGTCGTCTGTTTACACAGGAATGGTAGACATGGAAAAGGTGTAATTCCCTCGCCACACCACTAGTTGGTGCTATGTACTTTGAAACTTGAAACTCTAAGTGTGCATGCGTAAAACAAAACATTCTACCTGAAAGCCACAACAACGGCCAAGATGGCAGAGAATAAAATATTTCTATGGACAGATGATGAGATTCAACAGTTGCTAATAGCCATAGTTCAATTTCAGAATCGGAATCAGAATCAGAATAAACTTTATTATCATTGCACCGGGATATGACGAGAACGTGTACGTTCAGTCGTCTGAAAGATGGGCGGAGTGCACGAAGCTGCTACTATAAAAGCGCGGCCATCTTATTCTTGTTCAGAATAATATTTTTGCTTAGATGAGAAAAGGGAAGAAAACGTGAGGAGAGACGGTATAAAAAAAAAAAAGATATTTCACACCGTGTCCTAAGCAGGGCATGATTTGAGACATAAAACAAAATTACCACAGCAAAGCAACATAAATAGACGTAATACATGTACTGTACATATAGGCAGGTGAAGACATTGAATTTTTCAGGGAAGGTTATAGAATATTCTATAGTGTCAGAAGCACAAACAATATGTTATCCGCCATTGTCGATAGTTTCTATATACACTGGGACATTTTTGGAACTGGGATGTTTTTGAGCCATTGCACTCTGGAACCTATTCTAAAATTGTGTCCTTGTCAGAGAAAACATTTGCAATTTTCGTGTAATTGAACAGTACAAATGCAACGAAACTCTTCCATTTTCACCAGATATCATTTTCATGTAAACAGGGCCTTAGAATAGGTTCCAGAGTGGAATGGTTCAAAAACGTCCCGGTGTCCGTTGTCGTGTAAACAACAACAACAAAATATATTTTCTGTCAGGGAATCCCTGGCTCATGAGCAGTATGACGCAAAACATAACGGCTTCCTACAGTCCACTGAAAAATAAACTTTTGACAATGGCGGATACCATATTGTTCGTGCTTCTAACTCATAAATCTAACTACGGCTATTAGCAACAGTTGAATCTCGTCGTCTGTCCATAGAAATATTTTATTCTCTGCCATCTCGACCGCTGTAGCAGCTTTCAGGTAGAACGTTTTTTTGTCATGCATGCGCACTTACAGTTTCAAGTTTCAAAGAATATAGCACCTACTAGTGGTGTCGTAAGGGAATTACACCTTTTCCATGTCTACTGTTACTGAGTAAACAGAGATTGTAGTTAGAATGTTTTCATGTAAATGTGTTAACGGAAATGAGAAAAAAAAAAATCACTTTTCATTGGATCGTTGTCGTGTAAACAAGGCCTAAAATCATGCCAGAGAAAACATTTGTGATTTTTGTGTAAATGAACAGTACAAACACAACGAAACTCTTCAATTTTCACCAGAAATTGTTTTCCCATAAACAGGGCCTTAGAAAAGCTGAGAGCCAATTTTTCACAATTCACTTTATTTTTAGTGCAGATTGAGGTTGAGTAGCTCTGGAGTGTTTGTTTCTAAACAAGAAACTATTTTAATGGGATTTAGGTAGGATTTAGTATAAAATAGTCCACCTAGCTCATAAAGTGTTTAGGGCACATTGTGTTGTGATTATCTGTCTGGTTGCTTCCATTTGTAATTGTTTTTGTTCCATAAGAAGCACAAGCATTGCAGATACATACTGTAAAAAGAATGTGTAGCCCTCCATCTCCTCGGTGGAGAGGTTTTCCACTGAAGCTTGCATCTTCTGCTCGTCTGCCTGCAGAGGCGGTGCACTTCTGCCGCTCACGCTGGGGCCGCAGCTATTTGTCTTCTTGATTGGCTTCTTCTGTGAGGAACAGAAATCAGGGAGAACACATACGGATGTCATTTGTAATCAAAGCAGGAAACGGGGGCCTTTGAATTTATCTTGGGGGATGCACGCGGCGACACCAACAGTGCGTGTGGCATTTTCGGGGACTTCACCTATATCTCACCAGCGCCTCAATTGACACGAGACACGAATGACGGCGAAATCGCATACGGCACGCCATCCTTCAAATGGAGTTCATTTGGGGAAACATGCATACAGTGACGGTGGCGTTAAGTAGGTGATATTGGAGCAGCTGGCACAGTTTTTCTCCCCCTTCCACACAAGTCGTTTACTATCATCGTCATAAACACAAACTGAGTTAGGAAGTGGGATTTAATTTTTTTTTCACCAAGGTACTCGCGAGCAGATAGTATTTGTTAAGCCGCCAACATGTTAACGGCTTGCTTTCCCTGGCCCTGTTAGCCCCGTCTGTGTTGCCCTTGGGTGGGCTTAGTGGCTTTCTGCTTGAAGTTGTGACATACACACTGATGTATGTTAATGAGATCCACAGTTGGAATAAGCCACCTCTCTTTTTCTCTACCTTCCTCAGTTCCAGTTTGTTCTTCCTCATCCTTTCCTGCTCTCCATTTCTCACTCTCTCTTCTTCTGAAATAAACTGGACCCGGGAAGTTGTAAAAGGCCAGAGTCCCATAAAAGCTCTATCCGTTTTCATAGGGCAATCTATGCCAAAGCAAGCTTGGATTCCAGAGTGATGATCACAATAAAAAAAAAGGTAGAAAGAAGCAAGAGGGAAAACAGAGCGAAAAGAAACGCAGGAGATATATAAACCACAATGTTCTCTGGTGTCTTCACACAATAAATTTAATGCAATACCTTAAGAGGAGGGTTCCGTATATAGCGGGATCCCTGCCCCATGGGCAAAGTGGTTGCCTGGAGAAAATTCATTTTAATTAGGCCTGCACTGCAGGTTGAAGGGCTGAAATCTGATCCCTTGTGCTCCCAGGCTGGGGCAGGTTGGAGATCACTCCACTTAATCATTAGACAACTGGGTTCAACACCACAACGTTTGACAGGTTTTAAAAAACCGGACAGAAAGGGGAAGAGAAAACATGGTCTGTGGAGGTTTGGGAGGAATAAAACATATCAACACACTCATTTCTTTAGCTGGTCGCTGATTAATGGCGCTCCGAAGAGCTTCTGATGCATCAACAAAAGGAGGTTAGCAGGAAGGAAAACTTGGTGGGATGGAGGAGGGCGAGACAAAAGCAGGTTTGATGTTCACCAGCGTCTAACCACCTAAACAACATCAAAACAACAAGAGGCACCACGGCCGGGATGGACCAGCAGTGCCAGATCAGCACACAGTCATTTTACAATTACCATTTCAAAGTATGGCAGGTAACATGAAAGCTTTGATTAATTTAGCTTAAGTCTTCTGTAGCACAGGAAAAGGCGAATATTTAGATGGTTTGGAAAAAAAAAAAAAGACTGGCATTGCTGATTTCACAGAATCTGAGCTGCTTTGGCTTGTCAAGCAGATCAAAACTGGCTTTGAAGGCTGAGAACTACCTGTTAGTGTGAAATGTATTTTGACAAATCTCAGATAATAAGCCGGGGAGGCGTGTGTCTGTAGGGTCTGGGGAAAAAAAGTGGGGTGGAAAGGAAACAAGAAAGCAGAGAATACTCATGTTTAGGGGTCGAAACTTGTCCCGGTAAATCTCAGCGTTACCTTGAAGTGAATGGCTTCCTCTGCTTTCTCCACACATGAGTCACTCTTTTTCCCAGTGTTCCCACAACTGGCTTCTGGGGAGTAATGCTTTCCTGCATCTCAGAAAAGAAAATGAATGTGCATTTAACATTCAAAACCACAAAAAGGATTTTTTTTTTTTTTTTTGCATCACAATCCATATAACGCTTCTTAAAACTTGTTAAAAGTACAGAAAATAGTTGGTGAAATTAAAATAGAGCTGCATGATTAAAAGATTTGGAAGCAAATACAAAATACTTATTTTTTAAAGCTTTGCAAAATATACTTAAAATTTGGGATTTTTTTTTTTAATTCAACAAATAAAATAACTGTTGCACAATTTGCTCATTCATCTACTGAAATTTAGCCCAACTTTATCTTTTATAGTCTTGTTTTTTCTTCTTTGCTCAGACAAAAGTATTAAGATATCTTGTTCTTCTTTCATGAAAGATGCAAATGCACCAAAGTTTTGATTTGTTTTCTGTGCAGAGGAGCCATTATTAACTGTCACTACTCGATAATTCCTGTCTCCACCAGAGCTGAACCATACATTAGAGTCTTTTGACACTTTAATGTATGCAATTGAAAATTATGAAATATCAAAACAGGAATGAAGTTGGGTGGCAATACATTTCCCCTTTCTTCCATTTATTGTAAAATTACATTTGAAGTGTTTTCCATCCTCCATTTTCCCTCCTTTTCCCCCTATCTGTCTCACTTCTTTTGCTGTAATTTAAATGGTAAGCTGCCAGATGTGTGGCTCA
The DNA here is from genome assembly GCA_031762435.1 of Hypsolebias longignatus. Lineage (NCBI taxonomy): Eukaryota > Metazoa > Chordata > Actinopteri > Cyprinodontiformes > Rivulidae > Hypsolebias > Hypsolebias longignatus. Next base: position 25,381,727 of record JARVGV010000646.1, read on the forward strand.
TGCTTGAAGTGTTGAGGATCTGCATTATTTAGCATATTAACATTCACAGAATTTAAAAAAAAGGGTCTCCTGCTTTGCCTGGAGGTTGTAATTAAGTAAACCTTAGCTTGGTATGTGCAAAAATCTCACTATGTGAAACTTTCCCCCGATGGAACCAATCACATCTATATAATACATACAGAAAACTCAGGAAAGATATAATTTTTTTTTCTTGCCACGGGATTAAATATATCAGTAGTAATAAGTTAAATATAGGCTGCATATAAAACATCTTTCTGACAGCTAAAGTGCAGTACATGCAAATGGGGTGAAGAGTCTGCTCATCCCTGTTTTAAAGTGACTTTAAAATCAGATTTCACATGAATGGGGTTTTTATTTACCATCACTCTGCTGGTAAACATTTAGAGCGTTCACCGGTGAAGGATAATAAAGTTATATTTGCTCTATTCTTGGGATAAAAATATTTATTCTAGTATTTTCTTGGCATTACATAAGTGCAATCTCAAATGAGTGTCCGCATCGGAATCAGTCAAATGTATGAGTAGAATGTAAAAACATTCTTTAGTTTAATATGGACTTTTTTTGCCCTGTTAAAAGGTTTAAAGTATTAAACGGACACGCAGAAGCAATGCCTTGAACGTATTTCAAGAATTCTTTGTTTAACTTTAAGCAAATAGTCAATTAAAGCCAACTGCGTGCGTGTCCTTGTGCAGATAACCTGAGACGGAACAGCGCAACACATGACCGTCTTTTCCACACGTATACACACACACTGCTACATACGCACAAACCTCTCAGCCTCTATTAGCAAAAACAACTGTCCAAACCCATGGACTTGGATTCCCCCATGGATTTGCGTGCTTTCATACCACCAAACGCACACACTCGTTACAGCAGGCCCCACTTGCTGGTGGTCAGATGCTGTGGAACCAAAATCAGTGCGGAGGCAGCATCGACAGCTCTGACAGCTAAGGGCTACGTCCGTGAACTCAGAGCAGTGGAGCCGCCACGACTCCAGCCTCTCCGGGCACCCAAGGCCAACAATGAACTCCTTGTTATCCCCCATGTGCTCTGAGCTATGTTAAGGCCAGCGCACATGCTCATCCAGCGCCGCGTCAATGCACCCACACACCGAAAGGCAGAGATATCAATGCAGAAACTTGCATATATGCACAAATGTTTTCAAGGGTAAGAATATAAGAGCGTTGCTTACAAACAAAGTCAGGTTGAGTAAAGAAATAAAAGCCTTCGGGCTGCCCCTCTGTAGTGCTTGTATCACCGTGTTAGCGATGGAACTGGAGCGAGATGCCAGTTCTTGCACACCTAGCCCCCTAATTGCCCAATGACTGGTTGAAATTTGCAGAAGTATTGAAGGTTAGCAACTCACAGATTGCCCCTGAGTCCATAACAGGATGCAATGTTAAGGCTGCTACGATACTGCAAAGATTCAGCGTTGGTTCACTCAAGAGAGTGTTTTTCTTTTAATCCACTGCATTTTAATGGCAGCAGCAGATTGAATTAGAACATGTGCTTCTCTGTAACTATTTTAAAATGGTCGCTCTTGCATTTGTCTTTTGATTGGATCGTTCTTTTTGCATCGTTGGCGCAAACCTATGGATTTTCTTTGCAAATCTTTGACTCAATACCATTGTATCACGCCTAGCAATAGGTAAATAAAGTTTTATTTACAGTATTACTGTATTTTGCATCAAAAAATACTAAATATTTAATATCAAAGATCATTTCTAATTCCTTTCTTTTTCCTGTCCGTCCAATAAATAAATAAAAAAGCACGATGTGTAGATAAGGTTTGATGCAACATTGTGGTTGGAACATCAGATAACTGGGCGCGACCTGGAGGGGAGAGATTCCTGAAAGTGCAGGGCAGCGCTCCAACCAAGACATTTACTTCTGAGCTCAAGGGTATAAGCACTAAAATAAAATTGTTAAAAGAAAAAAAAACTATTAAAAAAAACAATGAAATAGTGATACAGTTTCATTTGCGTGCTCATAGTCATCCACTACGGGCGATCAAGAAACAAGACACTGATCTAATTAGTCATTTGGGTTCAAACAAACCCAGTGTAACTGGATCATTCAGCTAATGTGAAAGGTCACTAAACCCAAAGCGCCTCGAGCTAATCAGAAGCCAAATACACTTCATTATGCTTAGACAAGTCATCTGAGGTAAATCAGATTATTTTCATAATTCATCTCAATCACAGATTTATACATTTACACAAAACAGCTTTCGCAGTCGTCCTTTAAATCTCCGATTACAACTTGTCAGAGGTATTATCTTTGATTGTTCTGTAAAACTTTTTTTTTTTCTTTAATGAGGATTAATTATTTTAAGCCCTCAGGAACGCTGACTTCCTGTCTCGCTGTCAAACTCTGCTTCGTGTTTTGTATCAGTGACAGGAGGTCCCCGTACACTGACTTGGAGACAAATGAGTAAAATCTAGAGAGCGTGGCTCGAAACATGGAGGCAAGAAAGAGGGAGGGAACTTCCCAGGACTCCGCAGTTTAAAAACTGAGAAAGGGAGAAGTCATCCCTCTTTTCCATCCTGAATTGGATTTCCATTTTTGGCTCAGTTAAAGTTGTCCGTCCAATCGCGCCCTTCAGCCTTGACGTATCCCTCCATCTGACCGCCGTAATTCACTCCAGAGGTAATGCAACACGAACTGATCCGTATGCAAATGAGGCCTGGACGTCAGGTCGGCTTAAAGAATGGAGCAGATGAGGTGTTGTTCTGGACACCTTTTGATCCGTTACTTTCACTCGCGGATCAGGTTCACTTCCTAAGCAACCTCCTCACCTGGCTGTTCGTTTCCCTTCATGCTTGTGCATGTGCGAGAGCTTGTGAGGTAGAGCACAAGTCCCACCCCCACCATAGAAAGTCTGTTTTCTCCCTCTCCTGCGCCTTTGGAAAGGCGGTCGGTTCGATGGGGACACTTCCCTTGTGGGCGTTAGAATCTCTGTGGGGGGTCACAGGTCAGCTAGCGGAGGAAGCGACAAGCTGTGAAATGTAAAAGACCAATTTCTTCCACATGTTTCAGTGCTGGGAGAACGCTGCCAAGCTGTCAGCCGGCATCACGTTTAAAATGGGCCAGGGTGCTACCCAACAGACCTGTCACAACTCATTTGTAATTAAAAAGCCTGTGTGATGTTTAAAGCAGAGCACCCCAGAAACTTTTCAGAACTGTTAAATAAAGATGAGCTGTGCAAGAATGAACGAAAGGAAAGGGGGGAATGGAGAGTATTAATAAAGATACTAACCAGTAATATTTGTCTTACGTGAGTACCAATATAGCTCATATAAGGTGTCTTTAACCAGGGTTGTAAAGTTGGAAAAGTAGCTGAAAACTTAAAAAAAAAAAAAATGCTGTAGTTAAAACAGCCAAAGTTTTGTGTCAACTATGGATGAAGCGAGTCTAGTTCATCTTTTTTGTCACGTCATCTTTTCTTTCTTGATCGCCCGTAGTGGATGACTATGACACCATTTCTCATTCCCATTGAAGTCCATATAAACGAGTATCGGTCACATGTGATAAACTATTTCACGGTTTTCAATAATTCATGTTATTTAAAAAAAAAAATCCATTATGGTTTTTCATAAAATGTACTGCCAACACAAAGTCACCCTGAAGTGACTGAGACTCGTTGTTGACAGGTTAGACCAACCAAGATTTGTTCTTCACCGCTGTCTTCTCCACTGAGACATTCCCCGTGTTTGTTTCCTTTAGTTCATCACAGAGAGATTCTGAAGTGTTTTTTTAATCTCTGTAAGCCCGAGCAGCTAAAAGCTGTGCAACGGTTTACTGGTATCGCTCTTGGTGTTCTGGTCTTCCAACACAGTGATTAGACTGAGCACACACAGGATGTGATGTCATTGCAGAGCAGTCTACATTCTATTTTCTATTTCTATTCCATTTTCTTTTTTTTTTTTTTTTTTTTTTACATTTTATTGTTGGATATTACTGGGACTTTGTGTATTCTGACTCTGACTCTGTACAGTAGTTTATTACAGCATCTACCAACACTTCGTACGAGTATCACACTTGATTTTATTGCCAAATCTAGGTGTTAAGAGTAGCAAATAAACAAGAAAAAAATAAAATAAAAAAAATAAAAAAAAACAAGAGCACATTTTTAAAAAGAAATTACAATTTTTACTTGAAAAGAAAAAAAAAAAGCACACAAACAAATCAGCCAAACAAACTGATGGACAATAAAAACATGCTAATTGATTTGTGTGTTTTAATTTAAATAACTTTTATATAAAATTCATGCTCAGTTATCCAGGTAAAAAAAAATCCAACAAAGTTCAGACAGGTCATCTGGACGTTTTTTTTTGTTTTTTTTTGTTTGTTTGTTAAGACGTTTCATCCTTCATCCAAAGGACGTAATCAGTTTGAGAAGCACAACAAACTCAGTCCCATTCACATAGTGGGCCAACCAGTTTTATGGTGATAAGATGGTTTCTGGGCCCCCTCCCCTGTCGACTCCTCTGAAGCAGCCATAGCTAAAGTGGTTCAAAACATCAAAGTTCATGCTCAATAATCCAGCACTTTGGTTGGCCTTGTCGCTGTTTTAAGTGCTCTAAATAAAATGGTGTGGTAGGTGAAAAATCTAATAACATAAAGTCAGGTCATCTGGACAATTATTTTTTTTGTTGAGATGTTTTGACCTTCATCCTTGCCATATTGCTGATGATTACCATCAAACTGGTTGGCCCACTATGTGAGTGTACTGCTTGTGGGACTCAGTTTACTTGTTGCTCCTCAGACTGATGAAATCCTTTGGATGAAGGACGAAACATCTAAAATAACATAAAAAGAAACCATCCAGATGACCTGATATAACTTTTTTGGACATCTTTTTTATAAATTTGATTTATTTTTTTTGGCCTGCTGCATTTTCTACTAAGTTGATTTAAACATTTTGTTTAGCTCATGGGCCTTAAATGTGCATTCAGCATCAGTGCTATCTGTTACAGTGCACGTCTTGCTAAGCTAACTGTGCAGTGAATCTCTTATTTTGGCAGATAATATAAAAAAGGGAGGTAATCCTTTGTTAATGTAATATTTCTTCTGCAAACTTTGCTCTGTCTTTATATAAATTTACCCTCATGCACATTCAGTCTCACATTCCTCTCCCCCTACATTTGCTGACATTAGGGTGACATTTTACCTCCATTTTGGAGGTTTCAACTCCTACCTGGCAGAGATGAAGACGAACAGGCAGAGTGAGCTGACAGGTGAGCAGGTGAACCCTGGTGAGAATGCCCCGCCGTGGGTTCGTCTGTGTGCAGGAGCGGAATGGGCCGAGGACAGAGCTGTGTCTGTGACGGGGGCCGGGGCTGGTGTGGCGGCTGGGTTACCTCAGATTTAGTCATAGGAGGGTTAGAGGAGGATACGCATGGTCCACAAAAGAGATCAGGACCTGAAGATGTTCCAGGCGGGAGCCTTTTCACCTGAAACAGGACGAGTCCTGTAACATTAGCATGTATTTTATTTTTCCAGCAAATTCAATGAGTGTTTTAGTTTATATTGAAGGACTCTGGGCTGCCCTGGAAAATCAACATGAGTGTAGCTCCCTTGGAGTTGTGTTATCAAAATTCAGACAAGGCAAATTATTAGTTATTTTCATCATAAGCTATAAAAGACCTCATATGCAGATCTATACAGAAACATTTTGCATACGTTGCTCCGTGCATCAGCAAAGACAAAAACAAAACTAAAAAACCCGAGTATCAAAGCAACTGCTGACAATTGTGACGATAGTGTAATCCATGCAGCATGCTCCAGTCGGAGGGACAGAGAGGCAAAAGGAAAAAGACAGCAAGCATTGTTCTGGATTTAATTCAATTAAGATGTTTACTAATCTAATCAATGCATCAGCTCAGAAGCATCTGGAATTATTGGGTAAAGATGTGTTTTTGCTTTTTCTCTCTGGGGACAGTTTTCAGTTTATATGTAAATGTTTTTTTTTTTTTTTTTTTATCATAGAAAACCCAAATATCTAAACTCATCCTGCCTTTCAAACCTCCGCAATAAAAGGAGCGGGAGACACGGAGCGGAAAATTACTGCTGTGCATTTAGTTAAACGTCTACAACACAAATACCTGGAATTAATAAAGAGTCTTGAAGAAAAACAAAGAGGTAGCTGTACATAGACACACACAGGGATGTTGTCTAATTGCAGGATTAAAATCTGAGCATTATTTGAAGCAAGGCAGATCACTCACTTTTACCCAGGAGTTTTAAACTGAATGCATTTTACAGTATTAAGTGATGGAGTTGTAGCTGTTTTGGTTGACGCATTTTGGCTAATTCTTCGTCATGAACGTCACTTAAATATCTCTCAGCAAATCAAATACGATGATTTTTTTTAAAAAAACATTATAGTTAATTTCCAAAGTATACAGGTATAAGTGTAAAGCATTAACACATACAGTTCACTAGGGCTGGACAATTAATTGCATTTGTGATAATATCATGATGTGATAAAACGTGACTTTCTAATCGCATCGGCTGCGATTTGACTGGTCACGTGATCTGGTCGCGTGACTTGCGAGTGAGCAGAGCAAAGCAGAGCAGGGAGTGGAAGAAGTCAACATTGCATTTTAACCAGTCGCACTATGGCGTCAGGCTCGACAGAAGATGACACATCTATAAGTTTGGTACCAAAGAGGAGCAGCACGTCCGTTGTTTGGAATTATCTTGGCTATTAAAAAAGAAGACGCTGCACAACGACATGTATTATGCAGGACTGCTGTTGCTACCTCTCGAGGTAACGCCACAAATCCTCATCAACACTTAATAAAAACCACAAAGAAATCCATTTATGATAGTTACATGGCTAGAATACCAACAACCAGTGCTTCAACCAACTTCAAGTAAGCAAAGTAGCAGCTGACGGGGATCATTGACCGAACTGTTTGAAGGTATTACTCTGTATGGACATAATTGAAAATGGCACACAGAAATAACTCGAGCAGTAATGGATTTCATAGTGAAAGACATAATGCCCATTAATAAAGTGACCAAGCCTGGGTTTACAGCTTTGGTAAACACAGTGGATAAGCGGTACAGAATGCCCCCGTGCACACATTTGAGCCAAGTTACTATATTAGAGCTATACAAAAAAATGCAGAAACAGAGTTGTAGTGGTGCTGAAAACAGCTGAAAGAGATGATTTATTGCTTCCGTTCATTGAAAATACGAGACATTGAAAAATAATTGCATAATAAATCGCAATATTGAGGTTTGAAAAAAAAATCGCAATTAGAATATTTTCCACAATCGTTCGGCCCTACAGTACTGTACACTACAATGTTTATAGCCTGGGCTAATTTGCAATGCCGTCTGTAGATGGGCTTTTAGCAACATAAAAATAAACAGCTTAAAATACAGTTTAAGAAGAATAAAACACTACAATGTTAAAACAGTTCATTAAACAGAAATAAAAACTGGTTAAAAAAACCCTCATTATAATCGTGTTAGTTATAAATGACTCATAAACTGGTTTTCTTTCAGAAACTGCTTCAGTTGATCTAAATCAGGGCTATTCAACTGATGGCCCAAGGGCCAAATCAGCCCTAAGGGGGAGCTCAGTTCAGCCCACCAAAGGGTTAATTTTTAAATAAAACTATAGTCTTTAAACCACAAAACAAACAAAAGCAATGACAACGACTGCTGCATGTCCGGCCCCTGAGCTCTTGGCTTTCACTAACTGTGGCCCCCTGAGCCATTTAGTTGAATAGCCCAGATCTAAATCAAAACATGTCAAATGTACTGTGTTATAGCTGTTTTTGTGCTGTCGTCAATTAGCTAATTATATATTTTTTTGAAGGTTTCAATAAAGTTCAATACATCTTTCATAGGATATTTTGCTAAAAGACAAACAGTAGTTAATGCTAAGGTTTTATACAGTTATCCTGTGTGTAGTAGTTGGACTTGCAGGTACAACCACATCCACTTTTAGCACAATATCTGTGAGATTTTGGTTTATTTTAGGCCAGTCAGGTGGGGCAGCCATCTTGAAATTGATTGGCTTCAAACATTAATTTTTAGAGGGGCATCCAATTATTATTTCCTGAATGTTTCATTAAAATCCATCCAGTGGTTCATGAGATATTTTGCTAAATGACAGACAGATTGGACTGCAATAGTAAATGCCAGTCAAACAAATCTTGTATGAGAACATAAGTGGGCGATCAGGTTTAGCTACAATCACCACATACTTTTTGCTCCAACTTTAAAATTGACTGAGTTTTTGCTTTGGCAGCCATTTAGAATTTGATTGATTCCAAAAGTTAATCAGTTATAGATGTCAACCCGATGATTACTTATTAAACAATTCGTAAAAAAAGTCCAGTTGTTCATGGTATTTCTTGCTAAAATTAGAAACACACACACACACAAAAAAAAAAACATTATTGCCCTTTCACTTTTGTACAATAAAGCACGCACCTGAAAATACAGGTTGCACAGCCAGTGGTCCAGATCGGAGGAGATGAGGGCTTCGATCTTTTTAAACTGGTCCAGTTGTGAGCTGGGCTCCCCCCTGAGCAGAGGAGTCCTGAACCTGGGTCAGTGAGACAGACTGGTTGTGATCACTGTGCATCCAGACACTTGATGGTTGAACTAGAAGTTAATGTAAATAAAACCTTTTCCCCCCTCTCAGTTCGTTGGAAACATTTGTTGTGATGTACTGTCACAAGTTAAGATAATGTACATACTTTTGCTTGGCCTTCCGTCTGTTTTTCCCATTCCAATAAAAAAACAACATTGTATAGAAGGTATTTAACGAACTAACCTGCCCTGCACCGGGCTGAGGCTCGGCCCACACAGAGGAAATACTCCCCAGGCTAAAACAGAGTTAATGTGGCCGCTGTGCCGGCTGATGAGCTGGAATACTAAGACCATAGAGGGGGTGATGTCGCAGGCAGCAGGTAAACTCTGCAGACATAAAGACACACAAAGTATCCCACAGTTCAGGCGAATAGCGGCGCCTAACATGGTCTTTCACTTTATTACAAACTACGCAAAGACTTTCTTTTTGCATGTGCCTGTCTGTTAGTAAAACAATCAAATGAACCACTGAATGGATTTGGATGAAACTGTGTATGACATAATTTATAAGGTCTGAGAAAAATAAAAATAAAAAATGGTGGGCAACATGTATTCCTTAAATCAGTGGTTCCTAACCTAGGTCCTTGAGGACCGCCATCCTGTCTGTTTTAGTTGTTTTCTTGCTCCAACACACCTGATTCAGTGATTTAATTTAATTACTTCCTCGTGTTCTGCTAATCACCCATTCATTTAAATCAGATGTGTCAAAGCTGGGAAACAACTTAAACTTGCATGGGCGGTGTTCCTCAAGGACAGGTGTTCGGAACCATTGACTTAAAGGAAAGCTATGTAATTTTATAGTTTGTTTGTTTGTTTTACCTTTCTGAAAATTGCTCAACAGGCTGTGTAAACAGCTAAACACTGAAGGGAAGCTTCAGACTGCTGTTGTTGAATGAAATGACATACCGAATTTCACTCTCATCAAGGCCACCATAAATCAAATTGATAATATTATGGGCGTTTTGCGTGAAGCAAAAATTGTGCAGGTAGTTAGCAGTCAGCGGTGAACACATACGTCCTTATTTACCCAGAGAACAGTGGGTTTGCTTAAAAAATGAACTGACAGTGAGGTATGTGCCAGTTCATCCATCACTGGGTGGAAATATTTGATCCCTTTATTAGCTGTAATGGAAAATGTAGAGGACTTGTTCTAATGCATAAATTATGTGTATCCCATTCCCAGCCCCTCTGCAGATCCTGCATGCACCTGAGAAACAGGGGTTATCCGTTTGTGACTCAACATCAATATATAGAATAACATCACAGATTGTAGATATTGAAGATATTTGTATAATTCATTTACTGGTGTTACTATGACCTGCATAAACAGCGATTTCTGCGTGTGCCTTCAGTGCAGATGTGTGATCATGTTTGAGTTGGACGGCTCGTGTTTCTGTCAAGTTTGTGTGAGAGGACGATGTATTTTTTTCTCACTTCCTTTGTTTACTAAAGATATTCCTTAAACCAGCTGTGGTAATAACTGAGAACATATTCCAAGGAAAAAAACAAGAACAACCCTGGCATGAACTAGCAGGTCACGTCTTTTCTTAAAAAGTTTTGTTAAATTTTCAGCAGATGAAAACAAGGACTAATCTAAAAGCCTGGCATTTATTGAATAAATATTGCCCGCCACCGTGCATTATAGCACTATAATGATTTTATGTTGAGAAACAATTATCTGCAGTAGCATGCAACATCACACGATGTCAGCCTATAGTACATGTAGTGAATCACTCTAAGCTAATACACACCAAGTTTTAGTGCATTATTTGTAAAAAAATAACTGTAATATCACCATTTTTGTCCATCTTGAAGTGGTTTGGCTTTAAAAGTTACAGTAGAAGTACATTTTTTCCCTGTAAGTTTCTTTAAATTCTGTTTACTTTTTCATGAAAAATCCAAGATCAAAATGAACTGCTGATGTAATAAAAACATCCATTTTCTTTTACCCGCTTCTTCCATTTTGGGTCACGAGGGTCACCGGTGCCCATGTCCAGCAATCACTGTGTGAGGAGCGGGGTACACCCTGTTTGGGTCGCAAGTCCATCACAGGGAGCAATAAAAACATTTTTTAAACTTGTGGTGGATGCAATTCTTAAATAAATAAATGAATAAACACCAAAAAAATACAAATTTATGTCATATGGATTTTTACTAATAATTATATTGTTGCAAGCACAAATAGCAGCAGCTAGCTGTAGCATTTCCTGTGCAGCCTGGGTTTAATATTTCCACCATAATAACTGGTAATCTGTGACAACAATGTAAATAAAAGTAAGTAAAAAATCTCTTGTGATTGTCTGTTGTTGATTGTTCAGGGTAGATCTATTGCTGTATTGTTAATGTTGTCATCATCCTTAGTTTGTAGCCAGGTCTCTCTTGTAAATGAGTCCTCGCGGCTCAATGAGATTAACCTGCCTAAATAAAGGTTGAATGAAAAATAATTAATAATCAGTGTTATTAATAATGAGAGAAAACAAACCTTGAATAAACTTTTAAAGTTTTCTATTTTTGTTGAGATCTATACCAGGTAAGATATTAATTTTTCATAACTTTAAAAGCTAGCTTTTGCTTGAATAAAACCATAAATATCTCATTCAGACATTCAGTCTGAACTTAAGGGGCTCCCACCAAGCTGCACATGCGAAACTCTCCACTGTTTCTGTCTTAATCCATCCCAGACAGACAAAGCAAATGGTGACTGAAAAAAAAGTGGTGGAGAGATAGAGAGGAAGGAAAGGAAAAATAAGCTCCTGGCCTCCTCCTACCATCACTAATTCCTCATTTCCTCTGAGAAGGAACTGCAAGTATTTCTAAAACTGCATGCTGCAGTGTGGGCAAGAGGAGAGAGAGGGGGAAATAAATCAGCTAAACAAGTAGTCTCAAACAAATCTGATCAGCCTTTCCACTGCTGTCAATGAGAATAACGACAGCTGGTTTGTCTATAAAGCGCAGCTCAGAGTTTATGAAGGAGAGGAGGGAATGAAGAGTGACACGAGGCTTTTACTGTGCCTTACATAAACCTTTTTCAGAATCAGATCCCAGGTCTGCATTCAGTTCATGCCAGCTTTTACCCCCATCCTTTTTTTGTTAGATAGAAGCTGGAGACAATATTATGAGACGGCTTGAGCTCAGTGAATACACCCACCAGCGTGCCGGCAGTGTCCACATGTGCAGAAAATGCTGCAGAAAGGCCTTAAAGAGTTGCCATCCTTACACTGAGCCTATATGGGATCAGGAAGGACACTGAATTTAGAGGCTTGTTTTTAAGGTTTGAGTCTTTTGTCCTGCACACATCAATTCAGTGAATGAACAGAACCAAAGAGTCCTAATCCACCGGTCAATGTGGACCATCCAGAATAAATCTGTGGGTTGTTTAAGATTAGTGCTGCTTATATACAGAGGATCCTTCATACTGAGAGGTTTAAGGACCGTTGTTGTGAAATATGGACAGATTTTATCTAAAATAATCCACTGGGTTTTCTGTTTTAAAAAGAACCAAAACAGGAAAATGTATTTATTCTTCTATTATGCAAAGAAAATGGAGGCTGGGATTTTTAACACTCCTCAAATATAAAGTTTGTGCTATGGTGCAACTTCTTTACTTTTGTTTTTTTTTTTTTATCCTGTATCCAGCTCAGAAACAGAAAGGTGCGACAAAATCATGTTTCTCTTCATTTATATTTTTGCTCAGTTCGGTTATTTGAAGCGACAGATGAAATTTTAGCTCAATTTATATAATTGGATTCATGATAGCAGGGTTTCTGCTTTGTGGCATCGGCGGGTTCCTATGTTATAGTTTTTTGAGGAAGACAGTTTCGGCAACTGCAAAATCTGTGTGAAGGTTTGGTTCGTGCTACGAGTACTCAAAATCAACTGATTTATGAGTGAAACCGTAAGATGGATGAGATTTGTGAGAATCGCAGGCCACTTGCGGCTTCTAGGACTCGCCAGCATGTTGGAGACGACCTTGAAGGTGGCTCACAGCACGGATCAGTGGAATGCCCGCAAAACTGGCCATTTTGGAACTTGAAAGTGCCAGCAGGACTCAAGGTTGACAAGAAAAACTGTCTGCCTGAAGAAAATCAACAGTTGTGGCTCATCTGAATCTGAATCCCTCGTTTGGCCTTGAAAGCAGGTCGACTATCAAATTTCTCCTTGGACTAAAGCTGACTATCATCTTATCAGGACTATGGCCTATCTGGAAGTGCTTCATGGACAAATCTCACCATCTTGATGTCAAATGCATTTGTAACGTGTTTATAAATGTGCTTGCTGGCAGTTTTTTGTAGTCTTAAATCGTGTCCTGATAGGACAAGCTGTGAAGAGATCTTTTTTGTAATACCACTATCCATCCTCCTGACCTTTTATCTTTTTCTATCTAAAAGTGTATTCTGATGAAGGATAAGAGGCCGTGTTCATTTAGCAGCAGCAACGTGCACTCCGTCCACCTTTCAGATGACTGTATGAACATTATCTCACTGTACAATGATAATAAAGCTCATTCTGATTCTGATATTTTTCTATTTCACTGAGGTTCAGCCATTTTTGTGTGGGCTGAGGTGGAATAGCTGTGGCAGCCATCTTAATCTGTGTTGACTCCAATCAGTTACCACTTTCTGGGAGTTTCATTCAAATCCATCCAGTGTTTCACTGAATGTTTTGCTAACAGTACAAACAAATGCATGCACACACATAAATATGGGCAAAAAATTGCCATTTTGCTTTCACCAGCTGAGGATAACTTTTAAAAATACAATTAATGCATCATGAGTAGATTCTGGATAAATAAAAGCATGTTATTGCCCAAACCTTCCTGCTTCATGATTTAAAATATAATCATAATTTTAATCAGTGCAACATTTAATCATTAAACCAGACTGAAGTGACAACATGCGTACCAAGAACAGGCTCTGATTAATGTGCAGATCAATGTCGTAGAAGCGTCCCCGGTGCTCTGTCGGCTCTGTGGACACCGCCCAGGTTTGCTGTTCTTTCCTACTGGACAAGACCAGAGCTGGACCCCCCAGGTGGCTGCGAAGGGCCACACTGACAGAATAGAGACCCCTGGGAAGTTTGTCTCTTGTGGCTCTCAGACAGCACACACACACCTCTGCAGGCTGAGGGAGGCTCCTCTGGTTCTGTGAAACACAAAGTGCATTGAAGACATCTTGGTTGTTCTTTCTATGGAGGTTTAACATCCTACACTGGCTTTTACATTTAAAAAATGCATGCAGCTAAATGTCTTGAGCACTAATTCATTTGCAACCAAGTGTACACGTTTATTAGCCCATCAGTTAAATTGCCAGCATGCTATTTTATAACACTGTACTGAACAAATGTTTGCTTGTTTTCTTCAGTTAGCCACAATTTACCACTCGAATAAGTTATTTATTCATACAACTGTAAACTCTGATGTTCAACACATTTGTCTAATAGATACGTTGCCGCTACTGTTACCGTGCTCTCTCATTCTCCAAGGACCTGATATCCTGGTACCACAATGATAAACAACTACAACCTCTGCTATGGAATTTGTGTGTGAAAACTCAAATCCAGTGGTCCTCAAGGGCGACCATCCTGCATGTTTTAGAGGTTTCTCTGCTCCAACACACTTGGTTTGAACCAATGGGTGATTATCAGGCTTTTTCAGAACATGAAGGGGTGATTCAACCATTGTTTCAGGTATGTTGGAGCAAAGAAACAAGTAAAAGCAGGATAGATGACCTGGATTAGGCACCCCTGCTCAAAACAACCATCACTTTCTATTGTACATAATTGGAAGCCCACTTCATCCTTAATACACACATGAAAACCTCACAAAGACCATGCATGCTCTGGCTGTTTTTGTGCCCACGTGTCATCATACAGTGTGAAGGGGTCTTAGTCCTAACCCTACATTTTGCATGTTCGAACCAAAGGAAGAGTGAAGGCGTAAGGATGTCATTCTCTTCAAATAGAAAAGTTTGAGATACATGTTGCATGAAGCTTCACTTGCAAACGCGCTCTCAAATGTAAGTACTGTCTCATTTTTGTCTATTGTTGATTGTCCAAGGAAAATCTACTGTCGCTGTTGTCATCATTCTTTGTTTGTAACCAAGTCTCTCTTGTAAATGAGTCCTCGAGGCTCAATGGGATTAACCTGCCTAAATAAAAGTTGAATGAATTTAAAAATAATAGCATGAAAGCCAGTGTATTGTATCATTAGTTGCATTTATTGTATAACGTCTGGTACGGTCAATTATGCTTAACAAGCATAAAAGCTTGGAAAATTGACTTATTTTTCTCTATTTATTCAAAATAACTTATTGTCCACCACTAGTTTCACAGCTCAGATATTGACATTGACATAAATTACATCTGGGACAACAAATAATGTCAACCTCTTAAAGTGAAATATTTTAACCTCCACTCTTTGTGACCAGGTGGGGGTAGGGATGACATTAGGACTCAGCCAGTGATCTTTATTTTACTGTATCTCATATCATATATGTTTTAATTTAACTTAAGTTAACCAGCTCCATGCAGACAAATGTATTTATTTCGGTTGAGTACAACGTTCAGCCTCAGCCACACTTCTTCACTAAATTCTAAAATTGTCCATTATTGTCTTCAACTATAATTATTCAAACCCTTTACACAAAAACACAACGCACACATTCATCTTGCAAAGACAGTGGAGTGGGAAGTGTTGAACCCTGCAGCAATACCCCTCAATCTTCCTGCTGCGAACACTTCTGGATACCAACACAACCAAAACGTTATAGGTAGAAGTGAAATTAGTATAATTGGTGGCAAAGCGGTTTATCCCACATGTCTCACGTTTAGGAGGAGGTAAGAAAGGCCTCAAAGCTCCCACACTGGAAAAAGACGCATGCCGACTGGAAAACAATGGGAGGCAAAGGGAGAATAAAGATGCAAGGAGATAAAATTTAAACATATCACTGGCATCTAATTTGCAGCGTGTACGACTTTTGGAATTATTGTTTTTATCTGGCACAAATGAAGCTTCATGGAGGCAGTGAGGACAGCAAGACGAAGGTAAAAGGTGAAGGGAGCCAATTTTCCATATCAGAGGTGGTTTGTTTGCCCCAAGCCTGAGTTGTGCCTAAAGTGCCATAACATTACAGCACTCCTACAGATGAGATCAAAGACTCCAGTGAGGGATCCTCCGTGGTTTTGCTGGCAAGCGGCCGTCCTTTCACTGAAACATCTTTTCAGGGCTTTCCACACATTGACTGATCACACAAAATGCACTCTTAATAGAGACAGGAAATGCCACGTACAAAAACTTCCTTTCTTTCTAAGTACAAGCTAATATTCAGAGATTAAGCTTTCGTGTTAATTATTTTCATTTTAATTAGTAAATCTTAACTAACAATGAACATTTACCCTTAATTTTTTTTATTTTTTTATTTTTTTGGCTTCAGAACGAAGGAGGGGGTGAAGAAAAGAGAGAATAAATATGACAATCTTTTTGGGACCTCCAGGCAGGATTACTGATGCAGGCTGCCTTAGTTATTAAACACGTTCTAAATTAAATGCCTCCATGAATTTTGCACAGAAATATATTTTCATAGTTTTGCATGCCAAATGTGACATTTTATATTTCAGATTCATCTCGCTGCAGTAATTTTCAGGAAATGTCATACAAACAAAGATTTTGTCAATTACCAAAAGAAATTACTATGCGTGGTAGGTTTGGCCATTGCTTCTCTCTTTCTGTCTTTTTCTTCTTCCCTCTTTCTGCTTTGCCCCCTATTCTGCCTGTGCTAGTTGTTTCAAGTCAGCAAGCCATAAAAAATCTTTATCTCAGTGAAACACAGCAATTTGGGAGATAATCGAATGGTGACTGGGGGGCACAAACGCCAGTCTGAGGAATTATACCACAATCTCCCCTGCATTTACAACCTTCCTCAAAGCCAGTTGTCACCCTGGAAGGAAAGCCCCCGACTGAAGATTCATTACATCTTTAAGCCAGCACGGTGGCACGGCAGACTCATCCGCAGATGCAACACAACAGCGCACTCCTCCCACAGCTGGTGATGCTACGGCTAAAACTGCACTTCTGCTCCCCTCACTTGCGTCCTTTTTCCTCTTTTGTCTTATTTCCATCATTTAAGGCTCCATTTTCCACCTATATTCCTTAAACTGAAGACGCCGCTCACTCACACACAGTCAGAGCATCATATTTGTATGAAAATAATACGGCTGCAGTGTTAGTGTGTGCTTCGATGTGTGCAAATGAAATACAATACAAGAAAATAACAGTACTGTATTTAATTTTCCATTCCCTCACAAGTCCCATTCCTTACAGGATTTCACTAAGTTGCATCATTTGGCTGTATTTTTTTTTTTAGCAAACAAAACTTGTATTTTTAATAATTTATAA
Source organism: Hypsolebias longignatus (assembly GCA_031762435.1). Lineage (NCBI taxonomy): Eukaryota > Metazoa > Chordata > Actinopteri > Cyprinodontiformes > Rivulidae > Hypsolebias > Hypsolebias longignatus. The sequence continues at coordinate 25,398,759 of JARVGV010000646.1, forward strand.
ACAACTCGGGATCAATATCTTCTCTTAAAGATCGCAGATCGTGTCACCTTCACTGGTTTATGCGCTTCCCTTTTCCCCGTGTTTGTTTCTCAGTCCACCGTCGCTGCAGCTTACCTGCCGTGACGCTGAAGTGAAGCATTCTGGGAGTTCAGTCATCTGGTTTACTTTGGCCATTGTTTCCTCTTGACCTTCCCCAAGCACTCTGAATGACTTGGCATCCATGGTTTTGCTGCAATGTACAGAATTATGGCAAGATGTTTGTATACTTATTTTAATGCCTTTGATTAAAAGTGTCATTTTTGCCCATTATTTTGTGACTACTCTGCATTTTTACATTTTGTCACACTAATTTATTATTTTGCTGCACTAATTCAACAAAATATAGTCAGCAAACAGTTCCACTTCTGTCCAACTAGTCAGCCATTTTACTATTACTAGTGCAGTATAATAATCTCAACTAGTTGACTTTTTATTGCACCACTGCACCAAACAAGTCAACAACTGTGTCATACAAGTTAAATAGTAGGCTTAAAACAACAACAACAACAATGGCTTCTTAGTCAATGCAAATTATACCTGCTAGTCAACTAGACCAACATTTTAATTAGTTGATTAGTAAACAAAGATGCTTAATAGTTTGTGTTTTAACCTCAACTAGTCCTGATAAAAAAAATGTAAGCTAATTGAGTAGAGCTCCTAAACTGTTGACTAATAAACCATTAAAGCCAAAACTTCACTTCCATTAAACGTTACCTAACTTATTATACTTATTTTACATTTTAGGAGCATTGATTGACCAGTTTATATATATTTTTTAGCCATACCAGTTAACTGGTAAGGACAAAAATATGTAAATTTATCAGATAGTGAGTATATTAGAGTACAAGTGGACTAGGTACATTTTTAGGTTTTACTAGTCATCTAGAGCCCATATTTGGCAGACACTTTTCTTTTAGTGGGCATCACTTGTGCTGACTTCTTAACTTGCACCACACTATGTTAAAAGCCAACTAGTTTGGACTATTGAGCTACTTGTGAGGCAAAACTGCTGACTAGTATTATGTAAGTTTCACCCATCTGTGCAAGTATTTGACAAAAAATAAAAACATTTCAGCCGCTTCCAATGTTATCAGTTCATTAAATGGCCGTTATCAGTTGTTATCATCCCCATAGGCTTTGGAGGGGTGTGGCTAAGTGGTTCGAGCAGTCATTCTCCGATGCAATAGTTGGGGGTTGGATTCCACCAGCAGTCTCATGCCGAAGTGTCCCTGGGCAGGACACTGAACCCCTCATTGCCTCCGATGTGTGTCCCATTGGTGTATGAATGTGACAAAGCTCAGACTAGTCTTTGTAAAAATATAGTAGAGTGCTGTATGAATGAGTAACAGATGGCACAGATTGTGTTGTAAAGAGCTTTGAGTAGCTTGATCAGATAGAAAGGGGCTATGTAAGTACAGTACATAGGTTGTGTTCAGACTGGTCCTCCTTTACCTCCTAGTAGGTGTAAAAGGTACGTTTTTATCGCTGATAATATGCAGCGTTGCATGCGTGTAAAAGCTGAAGCTTTTTGGTGTTAGCTTTATTTAAAACCCTTATTTACAATGTACCTGCTACTTTTAAGCTGGACATGAAGGATTTATTTAAAATGAAATCGAGATTTAACCGTCATAAGGCTTTAATTAATGCAGTATCTAAAAAGAACTCATGTAAGAGATAATGTGAGGGTTTGTTGTTTTTTATTTGTTATATATGAGTGAAATTCTGATCAATTCATATAATGTACAGCATTATACACTGCCTGGCCAAAAAAAATAAGTTGCCACCAAAAAAATTTTAAACAAAATGGTCACAAACTAATATTTCGTTGGACAGCCTTTAGCTTTGAGTACAGCATGCATTCTCTGTGGCATTGTTTCGATTAGCTTCTGTAAAGTCACTAGATCTATTTCCATCTAGTGTTTCATTAATTTTTCACCAAGATCTTGCATTGATGATGTCAGATTCTGGCCACTGCGCAAAGTCTTCTCTAACACATCCCAACGATTCTCAATGGGGTTAAGGTCTGGACTCTGTGGTGGCCAATCCATGTGTGAAAATGATGTCTCATGCTCCCAGAACCACTCTTTCATAATTTGAACCCGATGAATCCTGGCATTGGCACCTTGGAATATGCCCGTGCCATCAGGGAAGATATTCAGGTAGTCAGCTGACCTCATTCTTTGAGCTCATACTGTTGCTGAATCTAGACCTGACCAACAGATCATAGACTGCCCCCACAGGTTTGTACAGTAGGCACTAGTCATGATGGGTGCATCACTTCACTGCCTCTCTTCTTTCCCTGATGCTCCCATCACTCTGGAACAGGGTAAACCTGGACTCATCAGACCACATGACCTTCTTCCATTGCTCCACAGTCCAATCTTTATGCTCCCGAGCAAATTGAAGACTTTTTTTTCCCCAGTTAGCTTCACTGGTTCGTGGTTTTCTTCAGGCTACACAGCCATTCAGTCCCAATCCCTTGAGTTTCCTTCACATTGTGCATGTGGAAATGCTCTTACTTTCACTAAACACAGCCCTGAGCGCTACTGTTGTTTTTTCTTCCATTTGATTTCACCAAACGTGTAAGTGATCACCGATCACGATCATTCAGGATTTTTTTCCAGCCACATTTCTTCCTCGAAGACAATGGGTCTCCACTATCCTTCTAGTTTTTAATAATGTGTTGGACAGTTCTTAACCCAATTTTAGTCGTTTCTCCTTAGATGTTTTCTCTGCTTGATGCCAATGATTTGACCCTTCTCAAACAGACTGACATATTTTCCACAACCATGTCATGTTTCTTTCAACATGTTTGTTTAAGAAAAGAGAAGCAACTCATTGCACCAGTTGCACTTAAATAACTTGTTTGCCACCTGAAAGATAATCACCCAGGTAGCAAATATCCAATAAGAGGCTCGTAACTATTTGCTTAGTTAAAACCAGGTGGCAACATTTTTGGCCAGGCAGTGTAAGTTTGTAATGAGACTTTTCCATAATTGTTCTTGAGGCGTATTTTTGTCTCCATCTAAACCAGAACTCCCTGGACAAAGATATGGTTTGTCTTGCTGGGACCTTCCTGGTAAAAATAAAGGTTCAGTTCAGTAAAATAAAATAGGTGTGCTAAGGCAGGCGTCACGGTGGCTCAGTTGGTAGAACTGTTGCCTCTCAGTGAGAAGATAGCCGAATCAAATCCTGGCTGTGGCCTTTCTGGGTAGAGTTCGCATGTTTTCTCCAGGTACTCCAGTTTCCTCCCACAGACAAAAACATGCATGTTAGACTGATTGGTAACTCTAAATTGTCTCTAGGTGTGAGTGAGAGAGTGAATGGTTGTTTG
>JARVGV010000646.1:25507786-25526545 GCA_031762435.1 Hypsolebias longignatus
CAACAACAAAAAAAGTCATTTTACACCTCTTTCTTTGAGCTCCTATAATATATACCTCACCTGGAGAGTGACAGACTGTGATGGATCGACTTACAGACATGCACGTGTACGCACACCCCGCCCACACACACTCTGAGGGAAAGAACAACTTGAGGAGGGACCAGGAGAGAGGGCAAAGGGCCGTGAAAAGAGAGCGAGAAAAAGGGAGGGATAGAAAGAGGAATGAGTGAGAGGAGGTTTGATATTTCTGTGGCCGTACACTTGTAAGCTCAAGCAGTTTCTTTCCTCCAAGGGACAGGGTCCGTTAAGTACTTCTCCAGTGCCTACAGTTTAGAAAAGGACCCAGGCAATACAGGACTAATTTAATCAAAGGTTACAGGCCCAGCATAGAAACACAATATTATAGCGATTGTACAGAAAAAAGAAGGTGGGGGATATGTCATTTCACCAGGCAAAGCTTAGACCTGCTACTTTATCTCAACAGTGTGAAGGCTAAGTCCCCCCACAGTCTCCCAACTGCTGCCACTAACACACATTTCCATTTTAGCTAGCGGGCCAGCTACAGAGGCTGATATTGTATAAGTGGCTGGCCAGAAACATGAGTGACTGACTGCCCAGGATTAAAGTGTCCAAGATTGTCCTCACTTTTCAAACCGTATTAAAGAACCCATTGGATGTTCTGGAACATGACGTCACTTTGGTTTACCCCTACGTTTAAATAATGTCTTTGAAATCATCTGAATCTATAAAGAATAGTAAAAGTTTCTAGTTAATCCCCAAATCACCCAGTGTTTATGCAGTAAATGCTGCACACATCTATACAATTTAAAGCTATAGAAAGAAGAGATGCACGATATTATCGGCATGGTATTGGTATCAGCCAATATTAGCGATAAAGTTAAATTTCGGGCATTGGTCATTCCATTAAAAAAATCTCACCGATATAAAAGGCTTTTGGTTGAAGTTAAATTTTAATTTAAGAAAATGTCAAGTATATCTATTCATGCACTTCTACTTATGCGCTTTTCACTTGTTGCTTGTGAACAGGTTGAGTTTAGATTTGTGAAAATTTACAAATTTGCACTGTTGTCTGTGTTAGAGTAAATGTCATGAATAAATTTGACAGTAAACATAATCCAAGTTGACGTGTTGCATCTTTTTTTTTTTTTTTTTGGCCTCTGTATTTGGTAGCAGGCCAAACTGATAAAGGTCATGCAGAATAATGTAGTATTTTAATTCCACAGCAGAGAAAGCTATGTAATTTCTGTAAGCAAGACTAGGGAAAAAAGTATCAGTATTGGTATTGGTTATCAGCATATAAATTTTAACATAGCATATCGGATATCGGCCAAAAATCCAATATCATGCATCCCCAATAGAAAGTACAAAATTTAAATTTGGTGGAAGTGAAAGTCCCTGGAAGCTGTGCAAACAGTGGCAGCATTCATATACAGGTAGTCCCCGAGTTACGAATGGGTTCCGGACCTAAGGACCGTTCGCAATTCGATTCTGCCGTAAGTCGGAGCCGAACGCACATGGCGGCGTAAATCCGCATTTTCGGCCGTAAATCAAAACTGAAAGCACATGGCGAGCGGTAACAGCATTTTAAACAAGTTTTTTCAATGTAACACAACAACAGCGCACTTAGAACGCCGTTTTAATGTGTTTCTAAGCAGTTAGCTAACACAATACCCTAAAAAAAAAACTGGGAAAAAAAAAACATAAAATGCTGCAAAAAAAAAGGCAACATAAGGAGTGATGACATCACTGGGGGCGGCGCCGTAAGTCAGAAACGCCGTAAGTCGATGGCACCGTAAGTCGGTGACCACCTGTATTCATCTGTTCTGCCCCATTGGCAGTGTCTTCATATAATACCGGTAAACTGCCATAAGTGTCAGTTTCAAACCCGAGGGATTTGTGTGCATGTGTGTATGAGGGTCCTTTTCTCTACTTTGTAAGTGTTTTTGGAATATTGTTTCATTTAAGTGTCACTGAATGGACACTGAGCTACAATATGTGCACAGGTACAATAGATACAGACTGATGGATTCCTAAAATTTAAAGTGCACACATGTAGCTTCTGCAGATTATATCTGGAATTAAATACCTATGGACTATATCTATTGCATAAATCTAGCATTCCTTGCAGGAATGTACTGACCAACGCCTTGCATGCCAAACTCCTTGTGTAATTTGTTTTTGCTCTAAATATATGTTGGGAATGACTCATTGCTTTTACCACACTACGTTTCATCTCAATATCTTTATAATTGCCTGAGTTCTGGTCATTTTTGTGTTTTCTAATGTTGTTTACCAGTGGCTGCCATTTTAAATACGGTATGTTTCATTCCATTTGTAGATGTGTGTTCTATATTTCTTCCTGAGAGTTTTGTTTAATTTTGATAGAATCAATAGAAATAAAATATATTTTTGCTAACAGACAGACAAATTGCCTGCCTTTCATGACAAAAATAATCCTTCAAAAGCTCATCTTATGATACCAAATTTTAAACAGATAAGCATAGATCCTTGGTTACAAATTCCATGAAACCATATAAGCTTGATTCATAGAAGTGACCCTTGTTTTGTACTGCAGCCAGTGCTAAATCCAAATGGCAGAATTAATCCATTTGGTCTCCTTTGAGATTAGGCCTAATGCACGCTCCAACCCACTGCACGCATCAAGCTATAAGTGCCTCCCGATTAAAACCCTGCATGACATTGATAATCATTTCGCATGCATGCAATGTGACTAAATAGGAAAGAAAAGAGGTAAAATCAGACTGCAACAGGCGCCAAATGGTATGGTTGTTCTACTTTTTGGACAATTGTGCAGAAAGCCACGGGAGGTGAAGAATATTATCATGTGCATGTACGTTGCTTTTTAATAGGATGAATGAGTTCAGAGAAAAATAAACCTAAATAATCTGCACATACAACTTAACAGTTCACAGAAACTTTACTACATTGCATTTTTGATGGAAATGCAGAGTGAGTGTTAAAAGATGGCTCAAGTTTGCTAAATAACCTAAAACTGAGTTGTAAAAATTAAAATATTTAAAAACAGCAGAACACAAGTCAAAACTATCAAAAGGCTTGCTAAAACCTTAAAAAATATAAGAAAAAGGCTAAAGTGTCTAAAGACCAGCCATAAGCTGAATGTAACTGAATGCAGCTAAAGGCTACCGCTAAATATACAAAAAGATTAAATAAAATCTAAATGTTACAAATGATTAGAAAGAATTTAAAAGTAGCAAATGATCAGCTTAAAAAATGAAAGTAGAAATTGTTTTTTTTTTTAAGCAATAAGAAGGAAAATACTAGTTAAAAGCTTAAGTGACAAAATGATACCAAACGTTCAAAAAGCTAGCTAGAAACAAATTGTAACAACAGGATAACTATCCATCAGTCCATCCAATATCTACCTTCGTCTTCCTTTTCGGGTCACGGGAGGTCACTGGTGTCCATATCTAGCAGTCATTGTGCAAGAGGTGGGGTACACCCTGGACAGGTCTCCAGTCCATCACAGGGACACCTAGAGACAAACAACCATTCACTCTCTCACACCTAGGGACAATTTAGAGTTACCAATCAGCCTAACATGCATATTTTGATCGGGGGGGGGGAGGAAACTGGAGCACCCAGAGAAAACCCACGCATGCACAGAGTGAACATGCAAACTCCATCCAGAAACTACCCCTGGACAGGGGTTTGAATCGGAGTAACCTGCTTGCTGAGAGGCAGTAGCTCTACCAACTGCACCACCGTGCTGCCCACAGGATAACTAAATGTTAAAAAGCAAAAAGCTACTTGAAAGCAAAAAGTAGCAAAAAAGAAAAAGTTAAAAATGTAAAAGGAGTTGAAGAGATCTCATTTATATTTTATGGGAAAAAAATTCTAAATAAAGTTGTTTCATTTAATATTGTAGTTACAAAAACCTAACCCTAACCCTAACTCTAACCCTAACTAACAAAAAGTATCAGTGTTAATCTTCTAAAGAAGCTGAACCTTTTGTTATGTTAAAATAAACCCAAGCAAGCTTGTAAAACAGAATAAATGGTAAACTGGGTTTCATACAATTATTAATTATGAATTCTGTAGTTGACATGTGAATGACCTGTGCTGTGGCCTGGCCTCGTGGTGATGGGACAGGCTGGGTGGAGGTGAGAGCTGGTGTCAGGGCTTGAGTCCATCAAAAAGAAATCAGCTTGCCAGCTCTCTGGGCATAAAGGCGCATCTCGTCGGCTTTCACGGACCAAGATTGCTTTCACCTGCGTTCCCTGGGGCAACGCGCAAAACACAGGCTTCAGCCAACCTGGTAACACACACACTCATACATGGACACACTCACTTAAATGGGCAGAAACATACACATTCTTTCTATCTTTTATGCCTGACTACAATGGAATCATATTAACTCAGCCCATGCATTCACAAACATATACGTTCACGAGAAAACCTCAGATGGTGCAGAAAAGCACAATTATAAACGCATACATTTCCTTTGTTCAGGTTCCTGCTTGAATGTGTGTGTGTCAGTGAACGAGGAAGAGAGGGATAATCTAAAAAAAGAGTCTAAAAACTGCATTCGTCGATCTTCCAGGGGGTGGAAAAATGATGTCAAAAAGGCAAATCTGTATTTACTAGCAGACAGGTATCCTTGACTTGACAGCTATACAGTCATTATCTGCCTGTCATGTGTCGCCTGAGGGCCACCGTGCCTTCTCCCAAAGCCCACAGTTCTCATGAATCAGGCCCAGCCCTATTAGCTTACCTGTTTCCAATTCAAAGGCCATCGCCAACCAAAAAGACGCCAGAAGGACAAAACAAGGTGTCATATTTATGGATGTGTCAGCACGGGCCCCCCCTGAAACCTAGCTCACACCTTGAGCAATGAGCCTGACAACTCAACAGGGGCCTTTTGCAGTCAAGAGAAATGATACCCCACACCCCCCTTTAAAAAAATGGTGGGATGAAACCAGAAGCTGCAGAAGCAGCAACAGGAGGGATAGGAAAAAAAGTGCTTGCAAATCGCGTTGGTATTATTCAGCTCCAATTAGAGGAAACTCAACCTGTTACGCCGAATAAAGGAGAGTGAATATCAGATGGTGGCTAATGATGGGATAAGATTTAGAAGTCGAACAGGAGAAGTGGGGATGAGGGGGTTAGTGACTGTGATGATTACTTCAGAGATGACGTCTCAGATGTGTGTATGTGTGTGTTGGAACGTTGACATCCTTACCTTCTGAGTGTACCCAGGTGCAAGCACTCACTGTTCTACAGTTACCACATCTGCATTGTGTCTGAACAGGAAGGGCAATTGCTGCCAATTTACTTATCGGATTGCAAAGAAAAGCCCCGTGCTCAGCCAAGAAGTCATTACTAGACAACGCTTGTGTACCCTTTAAGGTGGTGATGAGTTCCCATTACAAACCAATTTTTAAAAAGTGCAAGTACAGTAACAATGAGAAAAGGGTTGTGTATGTGTTTGTGCTTTTGCAAAGAGTGTGAAAGTTAAACTGGACTGTTTGGTTCAATCTGGCAAGGGGAACTCGGTCTACACAGTCATGACATGGGTCATTACAGCCTTGCACCATAAAAGGTGGGCAATCATGTACAGGTAATTGCTTGTGTTTGCCTCTGTTCAATATTCAGTCTATTAGCAAAATATCTGACATCCATCCATTATATTTTACCCACTTCTTTCTTTTCAGGTCACTGGGGTCACTAGTGTCCATATCCATTGATCACTATGAGAGAGGCAGGGGACACCTTGCACAGTCTAGTCCATCAAAACGAGCCAAACGAGACAAACAATCACTCTCTCATTCACACCTAGAGTCAATTTAGAGTTACCAATCAGCCTAAATGCATGTTTTTGGTCTGTGGGAGGAAACCAGAGTACCCGGAGAAAACCAACACATGCACTGAGAGAACATACACATTTCACCTACGTAGTAGCCTCCCAGCTGGGATTTGATCCAGCAACCTTCTCGCTGACAGGCAACAGCTCTACCAACTGTGTCACTGTACTACCCCAATATCTCAGACACATGAATTAAATTCTGCAAAAGTAAACATTAATTGTACATCTAGAACAGACAAATATTTGGAATCAGCCATTTTCAAGATGGCTGCCACAGGTAAATGAATATAGCAAACACACATACGACTATAATTCAGCAAACTTTTTCAATATTGAGCTAAAATTTGATGTGGCTGTAGATAGGGGTCAACCTCAATGTAGTCCCAACTGAAGATTTGTGTTGAAGACTTTGTGAAAAGATGTGAAAAAAGACATGACAGGAAGTATACCTGCTACTGACTGGGTACCCTTCCTGGTACTCCTACAGTACTTAGCTCGACCATTACATTATTGGTGATCTTTACCATGCGATGGATGAATGTCATCACCTGTACCATGGAAATGCTCTACAAAAGCTCATAGTACAAGCTGGTAAATTCCTGAATACTGTTATTCATGATATTTAAAATTCAAATGATAAATAATGCATGTAAACAGTGTAAATGGAGACTACAGGTATGTTGTATTATTCTAATTGCAAGAAACCACAGAGTAGTGTTCACTTTAGTTCACGCACTGTAACTACTTATTAATGGTTTATTAAGATTTTACAGCCTAATCAAAATCTGTAATATTAACTATCAAGAAGCAATTTACTGGTGGGTTGTTACTGTAAAGAAGTATCACTATTATTTAATACTATTTTTTTCAGTATAGAAACCTAAAATATGATAAATGTACAGTATTTGTGCGTGAACCAAATTATTATTACAAGCAAAATGAAAAGCTCAAACATAGAATGTTGAGAAAAGACCCAAGCTGTAACAGTTTTGGGCAAAATCTTTGGGAAAGAATAATAATAAAACGTACGAGCAATGTCATGTGGTATTGTCATAATTCTCTGTTACCAGTTAGAAGATATGTTGTGAATGACTGTCAGCTACTATCATGGCTCAAAATGTGTTCAATTCACAGAGTATTTACATTTTCATAGAGATTAACGTCGGTGTCAATTGACTGATTCATTAGATGATTTGCGAATGGTACACCAAACAGTAGAAGTCGTAACTTTGTAATGAATTTCTAGTATTTTACATTATTTTTGTAATTGTTTGCTAACGTTGGACAAAACTTTTGGACTGGGCTAATGTGAAAATCTGCTAAAAGTCCCAACAAGTTGCTGAACTATGTTCCTCTGTAGAAGGGGTCAGGCACCTTTGAAGCTCACACATCCTGCAGCCATGTATATTTGGCTTAAAGAACAGCATTAATCTTTGTTTTTCTATTTTCTGAAGTTCTGGCCGCCTCTGTCTGCCATCCTGAGAGCCAAAAGCATTACACCAAATCAATACAAACTGGTAGCTCAGAATTTATATCATCAGCAGCGCCATTGATCTTTATCAGCACTTAAAAGTTTTGGGGGCAAAAAATAGGGCAGCTTTTCCTCATTGCTTCGGCATTTCTTTGAGCGAACCAAATGATGCACGGATATCTGATGAGCATGCAGGGGTAGATGCTTTCCACATCACAGTGTTTTATGTGATACTTTATCTGCCTACATGTTGCTTTGTGCAAAAAAAAAAAAAAATTGTTCTTCAAGACCTGTGGGTAGACAGCTTGTCTTAGCAGCTGCAGCACAGGATGTACATACTGTGTATGTATCTGTATAGTCGTATCAGTTTTATTGTAATATGTGCTCAACAGTGGGGTTTAATTTAGTAAACTTCTCATTTAGTGGTTTGAAGATAATTCAAAAACTGAACCTGAAGTACATTCAGGCTTTCAACAAAGAGCTATAGCTACATCAGTCCGACTAGTTCCCACTTCAGGTTACTTCAAGATCTAACTTTACACTTATGACATATTACCCTGATTTTTTTTTTTTTCTTGGCTTTTGCGAGTGAAAGAAAAACAACCATTGTATTTCTACACAAAAAGACAAACAAAAATCACATTTGTTCTACGCAGTTTAAACGTATACCTTTGCATCACGCGTTCTTTACACATACCTGACTTTAAGGCACAATTTTACAGACTAAATTTAGCATTTTGTTGCCAAATTAAAAACAACTAACAGCATCATCCTTTTGGTTCTGTCACCCCTTTTGGGCAGAGATGGGTTAAAAGTAGGGCAGCCGACTGGGGACCAGAAAGTCTTGCTTCGACTCCCAGTCATTCCCACATGGCTTGGTGTCTGAGCAAGACACCCAATCCCTAATTGCTCCCTGGGTGCTTACATAGCTGCCCACTGCTCCACCTGGGTGTATCTCAGGTGAGATAAATGCAGAGAACTGATTTCACCATGGTCTGGGAACATACAATGATGACAGAGTGGCAGGGGGTCCCAGTCCACAGCTTCTTTGGAAGACAGAGCAACTGGTCAAGACGTTTGGGTGCCGTGTGTGGTTGTGTTCTTTGAGTGTGTTAAGTCGGGGTTTGTTTTGGGGGAGATATACTTTATTATTATTGTAGAATATAGCATGAAAAGCTTGTGCATCTGGTTTATCTCTCTAGACTTCAACGGTAGGAAACTAGTTATCTACCCATCCATTATTTTAACCTGCTTCGTCTTTTCTGGATCACCGGTGCCCATTTCCAGCAGTGGTGGGGTTCACCCTGGACAGGTTCATCACAGAGAAACTACTTGTAGCTAACTTCTCAAAATTGCAAGAAAATGTGCAATATTTTTCTTGAACTCTTGGGGATTGTGACAAAATGATCAGCACAACCTATTTTTTGTGTGCACAACTGGAAAAAACTGCATTCTTGGCTGTGCACATTATTTTGTTGGCCACCTCCACACACATATACCCACCGAGCTCACTTTTGTGCACATTTATCATTTGATTTTCTGAAATGATACATGGACTACTTTTTAAATTCCTATAATTTTATATCAATGTGTTTTTTAGACTGGGATATTTTCCTTCATTGTTTTTTTTTTTTTTTTTTGTTTTGTCAAAGGAGAGCTTCCTTCCACGAGTCACAAAGCAGGTCTTGTGTTCTTGAAACTGCTTTGAGATGGGTTTGAGACACCTATGACAACTCTGTGACTATTTATGTTTTAAATGTGCTGTACGAATAAATCTGACTTGACTATTATGAGAGAAAAAAACAAACTTGGCAAACAATTTTTTTGGACCATGTTTAAAATCTAAGCAACCTGACTGTAAGTCAAGCAAGACTCTCCCATGTATGCAATTTGCCAACTAGTCTCAGCCCAGTGAGATTCCATGACATTGAGAGGTGAAGGTCTTTCTGTGCAAGTTATCTCAAGGTGTTCATTTCTGAGTCTGTTACTTAGTTTGCATTTGTCTTACCACAATAATATACCTCCTTCTTTTGCACACATGCAAAGAAGGAACAGCATTGTTTGTAAGCAAAGCATCGCTGCCTGTGCTGCTCATTAAACCAAAGGGTTTGGCCGCCTTCAAGCTATAATGATCATGTTTGTGGCCTGAAGGATTGAAGCACTTAGGTGCTAATGAAAAGCAAAACCAAATGCAGGACACATGTATTTATATTATTCGCACTACCAATAATTAGAGGAAATTTCCTCAGCTTACCCCGCAGTTGTAGAAATGAATGATTTTGATGTGATTAACATTGTGTCCTCTTTATTGATTTAAACATAAGAGGCATCTCGTTTAATAATTGGAAATTATTACAGTCTATTTAATATTCCCATGCCGTGCTTCAATGGCTTTTACCATCCGACTCTCACTCTATTATGTTTAGAAATGATCTTGCATGTCGCCTTTTGTCATAATCAATAAAAGTGATATAAAAGTTGAAGTTAATGAATGTTAAAGCTGCTCTGACATTGTTTAATTCCAAAGGCTAGGTTACGGAGGAGGTTACGTACGGTGATTTATGATGACTAAAACAGAATGACTCCAAAGTTGGAAGGGGGACATTTTGTGCCTCCTGGTAGGTTTCTCGTGTGAGTAACTCTTCTGTTGCCAGAGATGGACGATGCTCCTTAAGGCCAACTTTTAGAACAAACGAATGTCATTTATGAATTAATTATTTTTCATCTGTCTGCATTAACTTGTCTTTTTACTGAAGCCATCTTTAAAGAACCAACAAATAAAGAAAGGTTACAGCTCAGAAAAAGTTTGTCTGCAGCTTCAGACTCATTCCAGATTTCTTCACAAAGCCATTAAAACAACAGATGCAGGGGTTCTCATGCTCTGCATCCATATGAAAACATGTGCACTCCTGCTTCTGTATAAGGCTGCGTTCACACTGCAAGCGAAAAAGAGGCCCGAATCCAATATTTGGCTCATGCACAGCTCACATAGGATTTTTTTTTTTTTTTTTATTACGTTTGATTGTGACATATCAGACTTTTTCTAATCTGTCCCAGGTCATAGTCATATTCTATACTGGACACAAAGCTAATGCTTTTCAAAACGACCTCAGTCTGAACGGTTGTGCCGCATTTTATCCACCATTTACTTCAGTGCAGTATCAAAAGTATTGATGATATTAATACCAACCTTGTGCAGGTTAAATGATGGAACTCCGCTTGTCTTCAGCTACAGAACAGAAGTCCAGTTGCTCCATTGTTGTTCTTTTAATTTCCCGTGTCCTCATTAAACATAAACACTGGATGAAACAATCAGGTAATGACAAAATCGCTCTGATTGCACACCAATTTACGAACTGATACACACACACACAGCATGTGTAGAATCCGTATTTACTTCCATAAACACAGCATCAGCGCTGTGGACTGTTCACACTGGAGTCCGATGACGGTCGCGCTTGAACTAGAATATGAATGACCGAACACGCAAAGCAAGCATCTGAAATTTGAAAAGCATTAAGAGCTGCAGTGTGAACAGAGCCTAAGTAGTTTAAGCTTAAGCTTATGGGGCAGAGATGGTGTAGGGCAGGGCAGCCAACTCAGGACCCGAGGGTCCTGGTTTGATCCCGTCATTACACATATCGTGGAGTCTCTGAGCAGGACACCCAATCCCAAATTGCTCCCTGCGTGCTACATAGCTGCGCACTGCTCCACATGGGTGTGTCAGGTGCAATGGGTTAAATGCAGAGAACCAATTTCATCTTTGTATGGGAACATACAATGATGACAACACACAGCACTTTATTATTATCTGTTTCAGAACAAATAACTCATTTGCTAATGTGCTAGTTTCTACAGATTGTTTCCACTAAAAGCATCAAAAAATGTGCAGCAAGAATCAACTAGTCCGAGGGTTGGTATTTTAAAAACTGCAAGAAATGTAATATTATAGAGGATAAAAAGCAGCAAACCGTTAATAACAATTTAAAGCAAGATTTAATAGTGTGATTGTGTAGACGTGTTAATGTGGGTGCGCATGTGATCCAAGTCTGTTACTGTGACTGTTTGTGTGTCAGTTTGTGCTGGGTGCTGAGCTTGGCACGTGGTAACAGTGCCAAATAATGTGCTGTGTTGAAATTTTAATCACCTGCAAGTGCAAAACAAGAGCAATACAATCAGGACCTAATTAGCACAGCAATTAACACTTCTCTCTCACACGCGTTCTGTGTGCCAGAGCTCGCACATTTAGCTTGTGTGATTGCAGGGTTTCGTTTTATTAGCATTTAAGCTACGATGATTTATTTATTAGCAAACGTTTGTTTGTTTTTGTTGTGGTGGCACGGTTGGCTCCTTCAGTCCCTGCTGTCGAGCGCATTTCAACAATCAGTCATGTGTTTTTCTTTATTTACAGCATTTAATTATTATTATTATTGTGTTCAGTGTCAATAAATGATTTGAATGCAGACGCATCAGCAGAAATAAATGTGTGCATAAGACATATACACACCTGATCTCATCTAGTTCATTTTCATTTAGAATTTTTTTTTAACTAAATTTACCGTGCAAAATTATGGAAACTTAAATAATTTCAACTACAGTATTGATCAATACAAGAATAACTGTAAAATGAACATATCTTTACCACTAAGCATTAATTGTATTACCACAATTATAATAACACATTACAGCAAGAAAAAAACTCGTAAGATTAATTTCACCAATAATATGCTAATAAATCAGAAATTGCAATTATCGTAATGTAATGTGTGATTATATACCTTAAAACATACATATTTTATTTTTATTTATTTATTTGTTTATTTGTTTTTGGCTGCTCCTTTTATCAGGGGTCGCCAGAATGAACTAAGTTGAGACTTGGTGCTTATTTTTACGCCGAATGCCCTTCATGACACAACCACAGACCACCGAGCTACCACAGCCCTCTGTGTGGAGCAGAGCTGCTATAGGGTGTCTGGGGGAGCGGATGTTGGGGGTTGAGGGCCTTGCTCAAGGGCCCAGAGTGGGGCAAATGAGGGTGGAGGCAGGTGTGGGTGTTTCACCTATCGCACCCACATTTTGATGTTGTCGGCACTGGGAGTTGAACCGGTGATCTTTCGATCACAGGCCCACCTTCTCTAACCTCTGCACTGCCACACTCCTAAAATGTATTATTTATTAATATGTATTATGGTGTGTATTAGTAATTCAAGGTAGTGCACAGGCTGCACTGGTCCAAAGATAAGCTGTCCAAGATCAAGGCCGACCTGGACCCCGCATGCAATTGTCTCCAGCTACAGTTCTCCATACATTCTGGACCTGTCCCAAACTGCAGACCTTTTGGCAATCCATTTTTGACACTTTCTTTGGAATATGTGGTAAAACTGTACACCCATCACCACGTTTTCCACTGTTCAGTGTGGTCCCTGTGGACACGTCCTTCAGCAAACGTGAGAGGTATATGATTGCCTTTAGATCTCTTCTGGCCAGGAGGCTGATTTGTGCAACTGGAAGGACCTACACCTCCTCATCATATGTACATTGATTAAGCAAGCTAATGTGTCATGTTCATTTGGAGTGGATGAGATGCACCTTAAAGGGCTCTGTGAAGAGGTTCTGGGACACATGGTGGCCATTTATATTGTATAATTTGTTTGTGTAATTTTGACTGATCCAATGTGAGAGGGAAGGGGTGGGAAGGGATTGCTTTATTATTTCATGTTGTTTTATGTTTAAAAAATGAAAACTAAACCTTATACTTACATAAAAATACTTTGTTTGAAAAAAATGTGCACTATTATGCTGCAGTAACTCTAAAAAAATAAATAGTTGGATTTTGATTGGCACATGCGACAACCAATCAACAGGGAAGTAAAACAACAGATACTGTATATTTTTGACAACTTTCTAGTTTTGCACATGAAATGTATGCACATCTGTAACAGAGGGTTGTAGTCAAAGTTTACAGAAATGCAGTGTTTGCTGACTTTGTGTCTTCCAGTTGTGGTTTAAGTGAACAAGGTCACTGATGACTATTGATCAGGCAGCTGCTCGGTCAGCCAGCCTCGTCTGTCACGTAGGAAATGGGGATAGATTTGTGTGTCGCTCTCTGTCTGACTGTGGGCCTCCTGGGGAGTGGACTTGTGTATGCATTCATGTTTGCATATGTGTGTGTGTGTGTACGTGTACGAGGGCCTCATGGGTTATACATTACAGCCTGTCCAGGAAACAAATAAGTGCCACTTCAACTTGAGGAAAATTAACTTTCCCCTGGATGGCGAGCTAATTATGGCTGCTGAGCGAGCACGTCCAAAGCGTTTGAGATATGCAGCGTCACTGCTGCGAAGCGAAGTCAGGCGCAGAACAATAACCGATCAATAAGTTGGCTAATACAAATGTCCGGGGCTCACGTTGAAATTGTTTCTATGCTGTCATTGACTTTTGGTAAATACATTTATAAAGTGAACTGGTAAAATGTTGTCAGTGTGTCAAGTTTTTTAGTCTATATCAACTGTTGACTGATTCTTTTAATCACAGCCTGCCTTTTATAAGTGATCTTGTATTTATATCTGTGTTTCTTCCTTTGTCAGTTTGTTAGCAAAAAGCCTTATGGACCACTGAACAGAATTTAAATAAATGAAGCAATCATTGACTGCACAGCTACAACTATAACCATATCCCAAAGCAGAGAACAAAAACATCATGTCACTTCTTTCTTTAAAGAGCAAGCATTTAAATACTGTCGATGTCACAGTGGCTATGGTGGTCATCATCCACAGCACATATCTCTGAGCAGAACAAATAAAATATAATAAATAAAGTGCTATGTGTTGTCATCATTGCATGTTCCCATACAATGGCAAAATTGGTTCTCTGCTTTTAACCCATTGCATCCGGGATGCACCCAGGTGGAGCAGCTAGGTGCCCAGGGAGCAAATGGGGATTGGGTGTCTTGCTCAGAGGCACCACAGCGTGTGGGAATGGCTGTGGATCGAGCCTGGGACTTTCGGGTCCTGAGTCGGCTGCCCTGTCGCTACCCCATCTCGACCTCCAATAATAATAATAATGCACATACTGTGCATATAAGATCTTTGTTTAAATCTCTGTCGTGCAAGAAAGCAGACTGTACGCATACTTTCAACGAATGCTGCATTTGTTGCTTTAATATGATGATTATTCCTGCAGCCTGCACACTCATACAAGCCCAGACAGTGATGAAGAAAACCGTCTGCCACTTACTAAAGACATGAAGTCTTCTCTGACTTCCCCTCAATGTAAGAAAACTTTGTTAATCCATCATCAATCCTTGCAGATGTCAAACAGCGGCGTCTTTGGTGGTATTTTGTGTTGGGGGTATTTTGTGTAATTGACTGTGCCAGGGCGCCGTAGACCTAATTGGATTTGAACAGATACAGTTTTAGTATAGTGACATCACTTCCCTCTCAGAGAGCATTCTTTGGGATGCGCGTCATGAGCCCCATTTTAAACCTCAACAGATGACTTATTGTAGTAAAAACCGTCGCCAGTCGGGGATTTGTGTTAATCATAACGTCTGTCCTCCGTCAGTAAACAGAAACAAGAGTTCATGTCAGAAAACAGTGCTTTTGACCATTTGCTCCTTCTTTATCTGTCATCTCGTCAAACTATTATTGCAGCTTTAAAGTCTAAAATGTACTCTTGAACTTTATCAAATGGTGCAGTTTGAGTGTGCGCCAGTGGTTTCCAGATTCACATGCACTTCTGGAATGGGTCCACACTTCATGTATATGGAGCTCTGTTTATGCGTGGTTAGTTAAAGGTGAAATGAAAAGTCCATCACAGGGACACATGAAGACAAACGATACAAACAACCATTCATTCTCACTCACACCTAGGGACAATTTAGAGTTACCCATAGCCTTTATGCCATGGGTAGTGGTGTTGTACTTCTTTTTAAATGTCAGACACGTGGATCCAGTTTCGTCTTGCTCTTGTTTGTTTTTAGCGGTAGTTGCAAAAGTTGTACCATGAAGAAGACAGAGAAGTTGCAATATCTCCGCGCTACTGGTACAACAACTGGATTTTGGTGTGTCCCATTGTGTCCAGTGAACATTAGGTACAATAGATTGCTTAGTTTCTTTTCCATTTTCCTGCCACGGTTCGTGGCTAACCACAGGGATGACTTAGCCATAAAAGCGAACACTCGGGTTTGTAGCCGGCATTTCAAACTTCAGGATATTCAAGAGTCAGCAGCACGTTACCCATAAATATAAGAAAAGTATTGTGTGGATTTATTATTTCTTTATAAATTTGAATACAAATTATTTCTAACTGGTCCAACCTTCTGAATAGTGCAGACACCAGATCCTCACTCAAAGTAAGAAATCCATTAGAGTGGGCTAACTGGATTTTAGCTAGTGTTCACAACCATGAGAGGGGATGGCGTTCATGTGGCTTTGGCCATTGAAGTTCTGAAAAACTTCAAAGTATAAAGAAATACATGAACAGCATGTAAGACAGTGAGATGTTCAGTTCACAGACAGTCATCTGATCTGTTGCCATCATGCATAAGATGTGCTTGTTTAAAAAAAAAATAAAAAAGGGGGGGGACAAAGACAGAGACTTGCGTATGCCACAAAATTCCCCTTGGATGTCTATGTTTTTTTGGCATTTCAGAGCTATGCAGTGAGCAGTCTATGTGTGCAGGACCATGACTCCGCAGCGCCGCCTTCCTCTACTCCATCACAGTTCAAAACTCAAGAAGCTCCCTCGTCTTTTGCACGATTTTCCCAATTTTCTGCTTGACTGTGACGAGAATGAAAGCGCGCTCTGTGCAGATTCGAAGGCTCAACCCTCACAGATGGCCTTGGTGGCACAGCGACTGCCGCTCAAGACTCCCGTGCAGAGACGGGGGGGACGCGGCGGAGAAAATGCCAACGCTGTTTGAACCGGGAGCTTCAGTAAAAACTTGAAATGTCACATGTGGTAAAAAGAGGAAGTTCTTTTCTGTTTACTATCACATGCACTGGTGTGATTTTGACACATAACATCTCTTAAATGTCCGGAGGCTGCATTTCTGTTACCACAAGATGCCTTTCCAACATTCCCCAGTTTTCTCATGTAAAAGAGGACATTAAAAGAGAGCTAACAGGAGAAAGTCAAAGAGAGGCTTTATTAAACGTGTCAGCTGATGCGTTTTCTGAGAAAAACATCCACCTTTTCTAAGTATCTTGTGCTTGATTGATGCTTTTAAATGGAATACATCCTTGTGACGTTCTGAAATGTGATCTGCTGTCTCAGTAAGACTGGAGTTTTGCTTCCTCGTAGGTGAATTCCTCTCACTGGGTCTGTTGCATTCACAAGTCAACAATGCAGGCCTCAAGATATTTTATTACCAAGTGTTGCAATTTATCCGTTTGTATAATTTACCTCCTTTTGTGACGTTGTCAACAGCCAAAAAAATATGAAGCAAACTGGCTCTGTTGTTTTGTTTTGATGACACACAAAGAAAAATTGTGCTTAATACAAAAATGTGTAAGTGGTGGATGTAAATAATTTTCTTGTTTTTGCAAAGTGGCATATGTTTCACAAGAATGATCACACATTTATTTAGACGTTGCAATTATTTTTTAAAGATATAACAAAAAGAAGGTTTATTCACCATTGAGAGATTTTTATTACAATACAGTATAGATATTTACAGCATTTCTTTACTTAAGTTTCAACAAAAGAGTTGAGACGCTGAACTTTATTTGATATTTTTCAATACATGCATATCAAGACACCAAACAGTTTTACCCTCAAATGCTAAAAGAGTATGTTTTGTGTACATGTGTCATGCTATTTCTGTATGTTAACATTATAACTTCCTACTCAAATTGTTTTTTTGTTGCCACTGGAACAATGTTAGACGTTGGACCTCATCATGACCAAAACTCTTAACAGATATTTCTGAAGCTCTGTCTGATCTGCTCAAGTTCAACAGACCTGACGTCAGATTCAGAGCAGCGACGCTGGGGACCAGCTTGATAATTTGGAGCATGTTCGCTCTGGGGAAATCAGGTCTCATTTCATCCACACCAGGGATTTTGCTGCTTGCTTTGAGTTTACCAACAACACTGTGCAACAAGACCTATACAAAGTTGTCAGTTTGTATTAAAACCACTCTATCTGATCGTTTGATAACCTGATTTGACCCTTGTATTTCGTATGATTTGACTTGTTTTGTGAAAAGCTGGCTGAAAGTCTTATTTTTCTAATCTAAAGACTAGATTTAGCCTAAATCCATAAAGCCTGTTAAAACTCATTAATCTGAGCCCATTTTAGTGGTAAGATTTTAAACTAACATTCAGTCCTGTAGCATATTAACTGACTCCTGCTCTGACTCATAATGAAGGGAACAAGATTGGGGGTGCTGAACTCAGGGGCTGCAAGAGTGGTTACAGCTCAGTATTTTGTCTTCTTGCAACTCCAGTTTTGACGTCTCTTCATTGGCTTCCTGTCCAGTTTCAAATCCATTTTGAAGTGTTTTTTTTTTTAAGTCTTTGAATGGTTTTTAGTCCTTGTTTGTCTGAACTGCTTCACCTTTACATGCCATCACGTGCTCGTAGATTCTCTGACCAGATGCTTTTAGCAGTCCCGAATACCTTTTACAAATCCAGAGGAGCTCTGGCTCCTAAATTGTGGAATGAGCTGCCGCTGAAGGTCAGGCAGGCCCCATCAATCTCTGTTTTTAAAACTCATTTAAAAACACTTTTTCTTTTTTGCATTGACTTTTAACCTAGAGTGAGTTAACATCTCTGTCTTAATGTTGTATTATTTTACTTGTAATGTTCTGATTAGTTTATACATAAATATCTTTAGTTGTTTTTATTGTTTTACTGTTTGTTTTTATCTTTGTACAGCACTTCGGGTGGTTGCTATGTTGTATTTTAAGTACTAGAAATAAATTGGTATGGTAACTGTTATTGGTTATGAGTTATTCCCAATAACATAACTAATAATGATAACTTGCAAACTAAGAAAAATACTACCCTGATGCATGCTCAATAATCCAGGTAGAAAACTACTGATCAGTTTTTGACTGCAAGTGAGCCGTCACCTCATTTTAGTCCTGATCTCTGAACAAACCAGAAGCTCATACAGTGAGATTTATTTTATTTTATTGTTCAATCTTAAGTCATCCATTGTTGTTTTTTTACCGTATTGTCCGGCGAATAAGTCGCATACTTTTGCAAAAATTAGCATGCCTGTGACTTATACACCAAAGCGACTAATATACATGTTTTTTCATCCACTAGAGGACCCTTGGATAATATGACAAGCCAAGTGTCTCACTAATAGGTAAAAGTGGCTATTAAGACACTTGGCTTGCCATACCAAGCCACCTTTGTATCACTCCAGATCTCCTGGAGCAAACGTCAAATCAACTGCAGTTCGCCATCTC